>JALPQI010001315.1:0-153030 GCA_025490895.1 Thaumatotibia leucotreta | reverse complement strand
TTTAATAAATGAAAAAAAAATTACAATTTTATTTGATAAATGTAATCTATTATCGATACCAAATATGTGGGAAAATTTATTGTACCGGTGAAAAAGTAACCCTGTATTTACTTGGGTCGCTATTTTACAATAGTTGTGTTTGGTCAATCAAAGTTATCATTGGAATATACAAAATACAGAAAATGTCCTATGATTTCGTTTCACCTGCTGCTTTCCAAAGCGATTTAGTAGAGATCTATGTTAAAGGCAGGTATATGGAAGCTGAAATTGTACCTATTACAAGTTCCTCATCGAAATGGATGTTCGTATTTTCTTTATTTTATTTCCACGTCCGGCTATAAAATGATGGTTTTATTTGTATAAAATGCACTCTAAAAATTAAGCTACAGAAAAATGATTAGACGCTGATTCATTTTATAGGTACATACCTATAGGTAGTTATCACACACACACACACACACACACACACACGCAATTCGTATAACTATTGTGACATGTGAAAAACACACCATGGTAGTAAGAATAAATGTGTCCCCATCCCAACTATTTATGGGTATCATGAGAGTCGACTATTTAAGGGATTGAAGTGTCAATGACGAATTGACCATTGATTAGTTCCAGCGCCAACTTTGATTGTGTCTGATAGACTAGAAGAATCTGCAATGAGCTGGAATTGATTGAATCATTATAGTAAGCGCTAGGTTTCTTCTTTTTAATGTGCAATGTACAGTGGCGTTCAGAATTGCATGGACAATTTATGAATGAATTCATTCATAAACTGTCCATGCAATTTTGAACCCTACTGTATGTTTCGCAAGTCCGATTTTATTTTCTTACTTCCCATTATCTCTTTATATTAACGACTGTGATATTGTTTCAGGTATGGCGGCAAAATAATCGGCTTTTCGATTACAATTTAATGGAGGTACCATCAATCCTCTTACACGTTTCACTGCCTTATCTTCTTCAGGTCTCTTCGTATTTGAAACACATTTCGGTACGCGTTTTCGCCCTGCGGGCTTGGCATCGTATGCCGGTATAATTTTCATATAATAATACCAGTATTCGGTGTATCAGATTTTAATGTGTGTTTTATTATTTAACTAGCCACCCGCCCCGGCTTCGAACGGTTACAATACTGATACTAAAATCTTCCTCCGAAACACTATCTATAAAGAAACGCGTCAAATTCCGTTGCGTAGATTTAAACATTTAAGCATACATAACCACGGATAGACGGGGACAGCGACTTTGTTTTATAAATACTGTCCTCGTAACGTATGCGGAGTGAAATTTGCACAAATTTTGAACAAGTAAAAACAAAATAAAAAAATTAAATTTAACTTGTGTCTCAATGCTAAATTAATTTGTATACAATTGTTAATTAAATTGGATAGTTTTGTCGGGTTTGGCATCTTTCTTTAGAAATTATGGCCAATTGAGTAGAACAATGTCGCACAACTGCATGTATTTTCCACAAGACACATTTGCTAAGGCCAAAATCGACGATGATTCTGATTTTTTAGAAGAAGGCAAGATTTGAAACACTGTTTTATAAAAATCTCGCATTCTTTTCGTTTCCAATAAATGATATTAGAAACCCTAGTGTAATGTAACAATTTGGCTACAGCCACTTTTCAGAAAGAGCTCGAATAAAGGAAATTACGTTAACCCGAATCACAAAATCGAACAGGGAGCTCAGAAATACTTCTAAATATGACAACAAAATTGATAAAAAAACATCCTCAAACCATGGGCATTACGAAACATAAACAAATAGCAACCCTATCAACACGGAAAATAAAAATAAACAACTTTGAAAATATGACTTCGCCATTTGATCAAAAAGTGTAAAAAACACTGCTTTTTCAGTAACGGATGTCACGGTGAACGACTTATAGCTAATTTCAATTAAATATTTTTAGCATAATAAGTAAGTATCAATAGACCAATTAACAAGAATATGAAATATAATGAGCAAAGGATTTTTATTTAAAAAGTTTTCCTACAGAAGATAAAATTAGAGGCAAGAAAAATGCTAACATTTGTTTTTTCGACATCAATGGATAAAGTATCATAAAACTAAAGTTATACACTTTGGATTCAAGTAGTTTTTATCTTGCATGAATACTTGTTAAAATCGATATTAAAAAACGTACATGTTCAAGAAAATAATAATGATATCATTTATTTAATATAATATTAAACTTTGTGCAGATTTCATTCCGCATACGTTAAGACCCCCAATACAATTTTCTTTAAATCTTATTTTGAACTCTGTAAAGAATAGTGCTGTATTTCAATTTGTTTGTAAAATCAATCAAACAAAAGAAATGCTAGTTTATTGACTTTATGAAATTTTATTGAAGTAGAGTGTACATTGATTGGGCTTTACGAGACTATTCAGTGATTAAGTAAATATTATGAATTTGAAACATTGGATGTCATATACCAAAGAAAAATGATCAAAATAAATAATATATTCCAGTAAATCTGACGAATAATCTTATTAGAAAAAACTTTGTGACTAGGACGATTTGTGTAAGAATCACATCATGAGCAAATTTCAGTCCATCGCCCATAATCGCCACGCTGAGCAAGCGATTTGGCGATCGCAGTAGTATGTCCAATATGATCACGCTGCCCATCATCAGTCTTCAATAAATGAAATGATTAAATTGATTAGTGACACTTCAATCCGTAAATCGACTCTCACGACACCCACGGGAAGAGTTGGGGTGGTGACAAATATATCCTTACTGCTATCACCACGCGGTGGTGTAAATAAGAGCATCGCACGATATTTATTTATTTTATATATTTTCAGAAACAAAATAATATGCCTCGGGATTAAATTGATAGTCAATAAGAAAATTAATACTCAATTAAAAACTTCGCACCACTTCCTAAACTCGAATATTAATTCAATTATTAAGTACTTGAAATAAAACTCTTTTAAGTTCAAATTAATTGGTGTTGAAGACTTATTTCCAATCTGCCTACCGAGAATTCGGAAATCGTAATTTTCTAGCATCTGTTCTTGTCACTCCTATGAAGGAGCCATGGAAGTGAAAGAAACAGATGCTCGAAAGTTTCGATTATCGAAGTTCGTGGTAGACTTTTAGTAAGCAATAATCGAAGCCCTATTCTCAAAGTTTACGGCTTTGAGTTTTAAAGCTTCTTCGGAGACTTTGATCCAATTAGTACAGTCACCATCGGAGCGGCCAAAGGCGCTACCGCGAACCATAAACGAAGTGTATGGTTCACTCTCTCTCGCACTCGTGAATTCGTAGGTAAGTGTGACAGGGAGGCGAAACTTCGTTCGTGGTTCGCGGTAGGACCTTAGGGTTGGGTGCTCAGAAATATCCGAGCAGCTGACCTAGCCAAGATGCCATTCTGCAATCGTATACGATAAGCGATAGGTCACGTGACCATAATAATGTATGGAAATGATCACGTGAGTTTTCGTACGAATAGGTCATTCTCCAAAATGTATGACTTATCGCTCTTGGCTAGGCCTCTATTGTCATGGCGAGAGCGTACGATATCTTTAGGAATTTAAACTATATCGGCGTTTTAATATTATAATATCGCTTATTATGAAATGAACACCAAACCGAGTTTTATTGAAAGTTAATTGTCGTTACAGACCTGACTGAAATTAAGGTTATTTTTAAAATTTCACGGTAATTGGATGTCCCTAAATGTGAAAAAAGCTCTCATATCATCATACTGGACACACTACTGCCAACCCGCTTGCCCAGTGATGCAATTATAGGATTTACCTCCTATTACGATAGGAGAGGTCTTAGTCCGGCAGTGGACTGCCTATATGGCCGTGGGTTTTCTGGCCGGCGACCGGCGACTGACGCGTGGTTTCTCTAACACGTTGTCGGTTATCCGCTGCCGGCGACGTGTCAGAGAAACCACCCTCAAACATTCGCGAACAAAACATTCGAACGTCGTCGGTGGCGAACACGCGTCGGTCGCCGGTCGCCGGCCAGCAGTGTTATTCACTAAGGAAACCGCCTTGCTGTCAGCGCTGTGTCAGTGCTGCGGCAGCGTCGAGCCTAAAAATGGTATTCACTAATGTACTTTAAACGACACTAGTGCTCGGCGACGAATGCGGCGTGAGCTGGAACTACACTGCGTCGAAAGTTTGACGTTTAATGTATGAACTTCGTATTCTCTAACGAAAAACAGCGACGAACTCGCCCACAAGCTCGCTCACAGCCTCGATTCCTAATGTCAAATCAAACAGCTAGGATTTTAGACAAGGCTGTCTCGACATCGAGCTCGTTGACGAACGCAGCGTCGAATGTGTCAATAAGAGAATAGCATAGCTGAAAACCCACGGCCTACTCGTATCTAGTCTGATATAGGCAGCCACTGATTTGCCACATTTGATTTGATGTGAAAAGTTTGTATGAAATACTATGTAACCTTTTCGATGCCATGTAAAATACAAAAGCTGTCGACACTTCGACACCACGTCACGAAAGTGTCAAAACTGAATTTGAACTTAACTCACGTATGTTTAGGTAGATATTATTCTGTGAACCGTGACTTGTATATCGGTCTTCAGCGTTCACCCTACAGTGCCGATACATCTGTCACTGGCGGCTAAAAGGTTAGAAGCTTTTCATTTAAATTTATCTTTAATATCCGTTCCGTTCAGCCGTGTGGTGACGGCAGTAAGAATACATTTGTCACCACCCCAACTCCTCCTGCGGGCGTCGTAAGAGTCGACTAAGGGATTGAAATGTCACTGACCATTCTACAAGATTGATGATGAGCAGCAGCGTCATCATAGTGGACACATTACTGCGATCGCCAATCCGCTTGCCCAGCGTGGCAGTTATGGGCATTTACCTCCTAATGCGTCTATACGCATAGTTAATACTAATAGGAGGGGCCTACGTCCAGCAGTGGACTAACATAGGCTGATGATGATGATTCGTTCCGAAAGTGAACACTTAATAATACGGTTCCGGTTTTACCCTTCAGGAACCCTAGCCTGCTGCCATGAACACCGAAACTCGTAAATTTCGGGGATTTGTCTCTGTCACTCTAATGACGCCATCGTTGGAGTGACAGAGACAAGAGAGAAAAATTCCGCGAAATTTGCGGATTTCTGAAGTTCTTTGTTTACAAAACCCGTATTTCAAATGAATGGGAGAAATATTTGGCGTGTTTTTAATAAATTGCTGTTTTTCGCTCGCCTTGTTTCGCATTTTGTAATATAAATTTAATTTTCGTAGAACTTGCTTGTAAATTATTTTATGTTTTTTCTTTATTTTGCTAATAAGCGAGTAAGTGAAAGTCAAATGCTGTAGGCAAGGTTTTTCACTAATTAAATTATAAGATTCAAACAAATTTATTTGTATTTTTTAGTAATAGTAGATTACATGCCAAGGACGTTTAACTGGGAAATGTCTCGGATGACGTGAAATTGTAGGCCGAGGCGAAGCCGAGGCCGACAAACATGTGATCCGAGGCTTTCCCATTTAACGGCCGAGGTGTGTAGTAGATATACTATTTTTCTGCTCAACGGAGCCGGCAGGCGGCAACTTAGTTTAGCGCAGCGGCCGGCAAGGTGGTGTTTGCCGGCCGGAGGGCAGAAAATATATACTATAGGTATTATGTATAGGTATGGTAAATCGACTTATTCCCACAGTAAGATTTTTTCCTCCGTCATGGTTGTTTTCTAATGCCCTTATTCATAAACTTCTCCTAACTATGCAAGCTGCTAAGTATTGTTTATCCCTTTCGCTCTTATAGACATATTGGTAAGAACGAAAGGGGCAAACAATTCTTAGCGGGTTGTTAAGTTAGGAGACATTAATGAATAAGGGGGTAAGCACAGATGTCATATATACCATAGATCAAGCAAACGTATCTACTTAGCGTGTCAAATGAACTCAGTGAAATCCACTGAGTTGTCCGTCTTTAATCGCAGCTTGCAGCTTTCGGGCGTCAAATTTTGTAAGTTGAAGTGAACAAAAACATTAATAATCCCTCCTTAAGTAATATTAATTGCAACAACACAAAAAAATATGAATACTCAAGGGCCTGAGACATATTTAAAATCATAGGCAAGTAACAATTTCAGTACAAAATCTGACACTCTCGGTCGCCATACAAATGAATGAACTTGTTTCTTCTATCCAAATCTAATTCTGTGGGGGTAAGTATTTCATTGTCTATATGTATCATTGTATTTGTATATTGTATATTATATTATATAGGTATATATATACCGTCGCCTGGTACCCACAACACAAGCCTTAATTGAGCTTACCGTGAGACTAGGTTGATTCGTATAAGAATATTACATTAATTTTATTTATTTAGATAGATGAAAACATACCGTAAATTTTTCACATATGTAACGAGTCGGATCCGTTAAAGTCCACATTTTAATTTTACCTAAGCTTAATGACTTCCTATTTTATTTTTGAAACGAAAATACTTATTTCCAACCGTATACGTACATTTCCGGCATCGCAACGTCAGCCCGGGATCACAATGCGAGTAATCCCGTGAATCCCGGGCGGCTAATTAGGCCGGGAATTACGGGCATGCCCGCGAGCCTGAACGTAATGATCGTCCGTTGAAGTTGAAATACGAATTGTATTAGGTAAGGGCTCGTCCAGGCGTCGTGTGATCGTTTTATGGAAGGATTACATACCCTGTTTATATGTACAGTCAAGTTTATTAGTACATTGTGCATCAAGGGAGGTAAGTACGGAATTACTAACGAGAGTGTTAGAAGCCCGACGCCGTTAGGCGGAGGGCTTTTATGACTCGAGTTAGTATTCCGCTTACCGACCGTGATGCATACAATGTTTTTCATCACACTTGCCGACAAAAAAATAGGTTTTAAGACATAATATTATTAAATAACGTACTGACATTTCTATTACTCCCTAGGGAATTTCACTTTTCTACGCGCCCCCCGCTCTCCCGCACTCCCGCTACGCGCGCAAGTAATGGGGCGCTTAGATAGCAAGTGTGATGAAAAAATATGTACACATTTTTCACCTTAGTCCCTTGAACTACAGTGCAAAATAGTGTATATACACGGTGCCTCGCGCGGAACCCACATAATTTTAATGCTGAATTCCTGAGCATATTTAGAGTATTTAATGTTATATAAAATTTCCTGGATTCGGCTTGGTTCCAAAGATAATTAACCTTTTTTCGGAAAAAGTTTTTCGACGTAACTCGTCATAAAACTTCTTTTTGATTACAATGCTGCCACAATGTGTTCTAATATTACCGCACCTTTTGCCTGACAATCAAAAAATAAGAATAGACTTGACGAAAAAACCTGTCCCTAAAAAAAATATTTAAAAAATTAGTTTTAACAAATTGTTGTTATGATAAAAAGTATTGGAAATGTTAAAAAGTATTCAAAAAGTCTAAAAAAAATCGAAAAAAAAAAAATTTTTTTGTGGAATTTGACATTTGGTCTCATAATATTTTTTGTTCATTTTGATGTCTAGAATGCATAGTTAAAATTATGTGGTTTCCTCGCGAGGCACCGTGTATTTATAAACTCGACTAGATAGATTTTTCAAACCCTCGTATCTGTCAAATAAATGTTAGCTCTGTCCTATTTGTATTCATGACTTGAAAAAAGGATAGTCATAATTTTAACTAACGCATACTTTTTTTTATAGAGAATGTATCCATTATTCACCAATTGACAATTAAAAGTAACTAGCAAATAACTACTTGAAATTAAGCTCGTATCTTAGTTCTGATTCAGTACTGACGTAAGTCAGTAGACGTTGCTAAGAGTAGTGACAGTTTTTATACTGAGATTTAATTGTAGAAAGTAATTTTCGTCGAAAGTCGTCGAAAGTAAGTTTGTCGAATATCACTTCCCAACCAATTTAGAGCAGAATTTCATTTTGCCGAAAAATCCCAAATGTAACGGCACGCAGACGTATCTTCCGCATATTAACCTAACCTAGTTGCCAAATGAAAGTAGGCAAATAATAATTTGATAAATGTCGGTATGCCAATTGAATTATCTGCGAAAAGTTGGTTAGCAAGTGATACTCGGCAAAATGAAATTCTGCTTAAAGGCAGACGGTACCGTGTCAAAGACGTAAATTGCTATGTAAACTCAGCCATATACAGAGTGCTCGCGAGGAACCCGCAAATATAATGCTGAATTCCTGAGCATATTTAGAGTATTTAATGTTATATAAAATTTCCTGGATTCGGCTTGGTTCCAGAGATAATTAACCTTTTTTCGGAAAAAGTTTTTCGACGCAACACGTCATAAAACTTCTTTTCGATTACAATGCTACCACAATGTGTTCTAATATTACCACACCTTTTGCCTGACAATCAAAAAATAAGAATAGACTTGACGAAAAATCCTTGACATAAACAAAAAATTAAAAAAAATAATTTTAACAAATTGTTGTTATTATAAAAAGTATTGTACCTAAATGTTAAAAAGTATTTTTGTGGAATTTGACATTAGGTCTCATTTTTTTTTTAAATGACGTACTGACATTTCTATTACTCCCTAGGGAATTTCATTATTTTTTTTGTTTATTTTGTTGTCTAGAATGCATAGTTAAAACCTTGCGGTTTCCTCGCGAGCACCCTGTATGTTTACATTTTTGTTTTCTACTGTCAAACGGTATACATGCTTCAACGTCTCTTTAAATACAGAATTCCCTGACTAAAGCCGAAGAAAACTTCCCTAACAAAATCTGTATTAAGCTAACAAAGTTCACAAAGTAAAAGCTTGTAAAATAAACAAGAACCCTCGCAAAGTTTGAGAGCCCTCGGATACGTCTTATAAATGCACTCGTCTAAGGTAGATAGAGATACAACATGCCTACAACTGGGTCGTGAGATAGATTACATTACACAGCAGATATACCATATTTCGTCGGTTGCTTCCCAGTTGCCTGAGTACGGGAATTAGCATAAATTCGGCTAAATCTATTTAAGAAAACCCTTATTACTATGCAATAAGAGCGAAAAAGAAACAATTCGGTCGACGCCGATTGACGGTGATACGGCGCGATTTGCCTTAAAAACGTGAAACCTTCGATAGGTTTGGGGTGCCATAGGCGCATAAGGTGCATTCCATGAAAATGTCGGGTACGTGACGCCGTTTTTTGCGTCTACTACACATCTAAGAACATCTAAGAAAATTACGAATACATTTTTTGGTGTATCTTAAGTTTATAACTGGGTGTTTGTATTTTATAGAAAATTCTCGCACTTTCCATATATTTCTAAGGTAGCTGTCATAGCCGTCACGTTCCCGGCAAAGGAGACTTTTTCGTGGAGGAAAGGAGACTTTTACATTATAGTAAAAGTTTGCTCAGTATGACTTATTGATGATGACGTTTTCATCGGCTGGCAAAAGTCGTGAAACACCCGTTACACACATTACGGTCCGTATATTTTATTAACCTACGTGACCCACGTCACGTCCAAGTAGCACATCTACTCCAGCATTTTGTACTAATAATCTACGGCTTGGAAAAGGGGTTTTATTCGAGCTTCCAGTGCTCTGTGAAAGGTTTTACATTTCTTTAGACACCGTTGTGCACGTCTGTACGTGTACACGCAACACGAGATAGTTACGCCCCCTGTCTCAACTTGCCCCTCGTAATCGAGTTCTGACGGATTAAACTCAACTCAATAGCTTATAGAGATAATGATCTCTGTGCTTACTGGCCATACAGTCGCCATCAGATATATCATAGCGTCCGGAGCCACAGAATTAGATTTGGACAGAAGAAACAAGTTTATTCATTTCTATGGCGGCCGAGCGTGTCAGATGTTGTACTGAAGTTGTTACTTGCCTATGATTTTAAATATGTCTCAGGCCCTTGAGTATTCATATTTTTTGTGTTGTTGGCATTAATATTACTTAAGGAGGCATTATTAATGTTTTTGTTCACTTCAACTTACAAAATTTGACGCCCGAAAGCTGCAAGCTGCGATTAAAGACGGACAACTCTGTGGATTTCACTGACTTCATTTGACACGCTAAGTAGATACGTTTGCTTGATCTTGATCTATGGTATATATGACATCTGTGGCCGGAGCGCTCAAAAATATCTGAATACGCCTCTTTCGTTATGGTAATAAAAGCGGTTACATATATTTTTGAATAAAATAATACTATGTGCTTGCCGCTATGGTATTACTTGGGTCGAAATTCGTTTCGCTGTCTTGTTTCATACCACTCTGTCCCGCTTCCAGTTGCTGTCTCGACTGAGTATTTCAAAAAATCCGGTGCACTTGTATTTTTTTTTCACGCTAGATTTTAATCCATACATCAAATATTGGAAACAGAACATCATCTCATACAAAAATCACAACTGTGTCACGTTTTTTGTGGACACAAAATAAGACAACGAAAAGAATTTTGACCCATTTATTCGTTAGCCACCTGTATATATGTTTATATACTGGATGACATCGGGGCCGTGATCGAAACTGTGAGAAACGTGTTAAGATGGTATTTTTGAACAATGTTTCCCATGGAACAAATATGAAAATAGCGAAAAAAAGATTAGGGTTGGTACTGACATGTCCGGAGGTGTTAATCATTTTTTAAAACCGACTTGAACCGAGATAAGATTAGTTTCTCCAAGATCCC
Source organism: Thaumatotibia leucotreta (assembly GCA_025490895.1). Taxonomy (NCBI): domain Eukaryota; kingdom Metazoa; phylum Arthropoda; class Insecta; order Lepidoptera; family Tortricidae; genus Thaumatotibia; species Thaumatotibia leucotreta. The sequence continues at coordinate 142,379 of JALPQI010001315.1, read as the reverse complement.
TTCATCAGACCCCGACTTGTTGCCAACGGGACCGTCTCAGTTTGTTTTGAAGTCGGTTAAAAAGGAATTATCAAAATCGGTTGGCGAGATATTGAATTATTCGTCCATTTGTGGTGCACATGGTTAATGTAAATTTAATACTATGGTCTTAAGCATCAGAGTAAGCATCAGTTTACAAATAAAAAAATCATCAAAATCGGTTTAACCAGTCGGAAGTTATGAGACTATGAGGTAACAAACATATTATCTAATTGAGAAACTCCTCCTTTTTATGAAGCCGGTTAAAAAACCTTTAGGTATATCGGAAAAAGTGACAATCAAATTTCCTCAAACATGTCGCGGCCAAAAGACGTTTTAATTCATTTATATTCATGAAACGAAAAATAGCTTAATTCTTCGAGATAATTTCAAGAATGCTTCCAACGAGTTCATTTTCTTCAAAACAAATTCTCCCATAACCGACCTTAAGCTTATCTGAATACGGGATACTTTCGTTAAAAAACTGAATTGGAAATAGGTCGTTTTCAAAATTCACAGGGTTGGAATCTTATTGGGTGAAAATCCAATTAAGGAGGGGTCCCCTGTTGATCTTAGAGTATCGGCTGTGGGATCAATTTGATCGTTCTTATTTTTAGATTGGAAACGACTATTTGCTTGCAGATTTTCTAACATATCCGAAATGTCTACTCTATATACTTTGGTTGCCTGAATCCTTTTTTGACAGATCGTCGAAATAGGAAAGAAGATTTTGTTTATTTTTATAACAAAAGTAGATTCCGGGTACGTAGCACCAACCGTCTGCCAGCGTTAAATCGTTCGCTAAAATGACAAAAAGTATCCGAATAAATCTCGCATGATTTATGCATGCTGAACCCTTAGATACATATTCTATGTAAATACTTTAGTTTTGCCTTAAAGGTCTCTGCCCACTAGCCCGTACCATACCATGACCGTAGCATGAACGTATCAGACAAAAAACGAGACTATGCTCACTAGGACGTTCTGGCGCCGGCTAATACGGTCTCATATTTTTCAATACAAAGATTACAAAGAATAGTTTTTTGTCTGATACGTTCATGCCGCGGCCATGGTATGGTACGGGCGAGTGGGCAGAGACCATATGCGTGTTATGCACCTTTGATTAAAAAAAAACAATAGTTAAATCCGAGTTTTTTGCCAGAAACTAAAAAGTTTTTCTGTGGTCTGTAGAGTAGGATTAGGAACCTTACACTTTTGGACCTTACAAGAAGTATCATTTACTAAACCTGTATTCTTTCTGCCGACCTCTATCGAATGTTTCAAAGTCAAATTGTAGGATCATGAGACAGTATCTCTGGCAGTTCGTTAAAAGTTTCCCGATTGCCGCGAGCGATACAAGGATTATTCGAGAATTCTATGTAATTGTATTTAACAAGCTTTTCACTATAGACCTCACAGGAAGGTCACTCTACGAGCGATGGAAAGGAATGCTCGGAGTTTCTCGGATATCGAATTAAGGTGCATTTAGACCAAACGAGCATTCGCTCATTCAATCCCCAACTCTACGAAATTCGTTCGTTACACAAAACCGAATTCGTCGAAATTCGTTGATTTCGTAGAGTTGGGGATTGAATGAGTCATAAAAGAATGAGCGAATGCTCGTTTGGTCAAAATGCACCCTTAGGGATGATGAGATCTGAAGAAAAACTAGTTACTGACGTAGCTCAAAAATCGCCAAACTCAAATGGTAGTAACATGGGCCTATCTCAGTCCAGTCCTCTGCTGGACGTAGGCCTCTCCTATTTTATGCGTATAGACGGATTAGGAGGTAAATGTCTATAATCGCCACGCCGGGCAAGCGGATTGGATCACAGGGATCGCAGTAATATGAAATGGCAATGGGCATATTGAACGAAGAAGTGATGGCCGGTGGGTGAGTTCTTGAGTGGCGACCACGCACCAGTCGCGCAGCGTGGGAAAGCCTCCCACAATATGGACAGACGACCTGGTAATTTTTTAATTTTGGTAAAACTTCAATATGCTGATGTCAAAAAATGAATGAATGACCTCAAAGTTTATCAATTCAAGTCCATCGACTTGGAAGTTGAGACGGATATTGAACTAGGCATTTCAGGGTTTTATGACTACAAAAAGCGACGATAAGAGCATGGAACAAGTTTTAAAACTATAAATAATTAGATGGCATGTACAGTGGCGGTCAGAATTGCATGGACGATTTATGAATGAATTCATTCATAAACTGTCCATACAATTTTGAACTCGACTATACAGTTGCGTCAAATATATCGTAACGTCAGGAGCGCTCAAAAATATCTGTACACGCCTCTATCTTTATGGCAATAAAGTCGTGATCAGATATTTTTGATCGCACGATATATGTAATGGCGACTGGCTTACTACCTCGAAAATCGAAATTCGGAAAGTTCGAAGATTTTTCTCTTTCACTCAAATGAAGGCGTCATTAGAGTGAGAGAGACAAATCCTCGAAATTTACGAATTTGGTTTTTCGCGGTAGAGTCGCTGTGCCAAAGGATAAATAACAACATCTGAGGTGGAATTTGAACCCACGTTCGCAGCTTTCGCGGCTGATGCCTGAGGCCCTACCGCGAACCACGAACGAAGTTTTGCCACTCTGTCACACTTATGTACGAATTCAAAAGTGCGAGAGAGAGGCATACATAGGGGATACTAGTTTCAAAACACAAATAAAAACAATTTCACAAAATATTTGTTATTTGTTCTACAAAAGTTCTAGAGCTCCTGTTAATAGCCCTTCCATATTATATTGCGTGCAAAATACTATTAAGGATAAACACAACAATAACATTTACTACAAATGAAAATAAACGTTATTAAATGTTTTCCCAAGGGCAAGAAAACTCACCATTTAGCTTATTTGGGCGTCTTCTGGAAATAACGAAAATAGAATTAAATTAATCGACGTAATCACCCAATTTGGACTAATGAATGGTATTCAGCCATTTGCACTGTCACGATTTCATGATTAATAAGAACTAACATTAAGAGTCCGGTAAAGCTTTTTTACGAATTTTATCGTCTTTGTGGTAAGTACAGTCGAGTTCATAAATATATGAGCAAATCCAAGGCTTCAAAACTAAATGAGCATAGAAAGGTCAAAGACAAAATATGTCCCAGTGCACTCAAATTCTGTGTAATAAGAACGTCGTAACATATTTATGAATGGATTCTTTCGATACTTATTTTTGCACTTGACTGTAAATAGCATCTGAACAGATTTACCAATAAAAAATATGTGTAGGTACATATTTATACCTGTCATATTAATCTGAGCGTGTGTCCCATTAATATGTATTTTTGATTGGTGAATCTATTCAGATGCATATATATGTACTTTTCTATGCTCATTTTTTTTTAAAGCCTGGGACTAGCTCATATATTTATGAACTAGACTGTACTATTTTGGAGTAACTAACAAGATAATGTTAGCGGGTTAACGTGTTGCCGAAGTTAAACTCATTAATTACACTTATATATTGTTTTTTTCTATTATAAATCGGTGCATGGCGTGAAGAACTGGATAACTGGAGATGAAAAGTAGAAGGAATTAGAACTTCTATCTTTCATAAATTAAATTTATTTTTGTTTACCAAAATATCTCTATTTATCAAGTTCTTCACGCCATGCACCGAAATAATGTACCTCAATTTAGGAGCTGTTTGGAGAATTATGATTTAAGTGGTTGTAAGGCTTTTTTTCTAAAACACCAATAACTATCAAACAAAGCGTTATTTGTGTTGGAAAATTAGATGTCTTATGAATAAGTGGAATACATATTTTCATTTTCAAAATATATTTTTCGAAAAAAATATTGTTAGTAAGAGTCAATTCCAGAAAAAATGCCAAAGTTTAGCAGATAATTTCAAGTACGTAATAAATATATATCATAAAAATAGATAGATATACAACTTAAACTTGATTTCATGCCAAATGAACGTATTAAAAGTAAGTACTGTAAGTAGCTCCTATAAAAAGCAATAATGAAAACTTTACTTACAGTATTGTAAGAATCAACCTCCTCGCAAAATAAGTACTCTAAGAATTTTATTTTTGGATACTAAATAATTATGTATATTTGTGGGCAATGTATTATGCGTTATTTCATCATTGGAGCATTCCATGAAAACATCTACTTTTTGTCGCTTACGATCACTATGGTAGCTACCCTAATAAAATAAGCTAGCTGTTGAAACACTGTCAATATTAAAGCCTTGATATGTTATTATTATGCCGTAACTCAGCTTACTAATTTAATTTTTCAAAAGTATTGAAAATACAGTGTCGCTTACGACATGTTTTCATGGAATGCTCCCATTAAGGATTTTCAGTTTCAAATCGTTACCGGACTATTAATTATTATGAAGCTGAATTGTTATGAGGTACTTATACTACAAAATACTTAATTGATTCAGGAATACTTAGCAAATTATCCTCAAGATATTTTGTTGAGGAATACTTTGTGGTACCTATTTGTAATTAAGTTATTGGAAAACGATTTTACTGTCGGATTATCTTTTATTAGTATGGTAACAATGTAAGTACATAGCTAAGTTCAAATTCATTTGAAAATTATGAATTTTAATAAATACACGAAATAGAGCTAATAACTGTCCATATCCAACCTCATTCGATTATTTCTCTTTTTAGTTTAGACTTTTTAGTCTCGTTTAATATTTGTCAATTTTTTTTGACAGACGTATTCAACGTTGAGTTGTTATTATAAATTATAACTCCAATGCATGGTAAACACCATTACTGCATTCATGGGATCTGCACGCGTCATATTGAGGGTGAAAAAGAAGTGGCCTCCGCTGGCTATTCTGACGATGCGGCAGCCGTTGCTGCTCTGCCCGAAGACTGGCAGCCGAAGCGAGCCGGCGCCATCCTCACCAACTACCTGAAAACAAGGGAACAAGAACACCAAGAAGTCATTAACAGCCTCATAGATCAAGCGAAGAAGGTAAATGCCGCCGTCGATGCCAAAATACGCACTCTTGCCGAAAATCTCCTCAGCGATATAAAACAAAACGAAATCGATACAGGCTGCGTCATAGAAACTTGCGACAACGGAGAAACACTCGAAACTGAAAAGCGGAATGAAGCTATCAAAAACATCCGAGACCTACACAGTCAGCGGCTTGATAGCATAGAATGTTTCAAACGCGAGGCTTTAGATTTAGAAAAAGAACGCGCAAACAGCATCCGTATCCTCCTAAGGGACCACTTTCAACGCGCTATTGCCGTCGGAAATAAACCCCCGAGGGAGATGCTTCACGATTTCGACGAACGCACTTATGAAGCCAATCAACAGTTTCTGAGCAACTGCAGAGCGTATTCTGAACTGGAAGCGAAATTGCGGACTCAAGCTGTCGAAAATCTGACGCGGGCTAAATCTTTCCTCAACCAGCTCAGCCTGGGAATCCAGATGTCATTTCAGAGAAGCAGCGCTCAATACAGCTCTCAATCGATCTATCAAGGCAAAGTTCGTCATTCGACTTATAGCTCCGATTCAAAAAAGTCTACTAACACTGTTCAACTTGAAAACCTTCTAGGCGGTGTATCGGAAATAGAAGATTGCATTACTCGCATATTGGACTCCTATAAACGTGCTGTTAAGAAGGTAGTCGCTAGGTTCTCTGGGAAGCTCGTCGATTTAAGCGAGGAATGGGAGCGCCGAGGGTTCTCCGAGCTAGATTTCCGCAAATACGACAGCGAAGACTTACGTGACATGATAAATAACGCTTTAAAACGTTTGTCGAGCATCAGACCTCCGATTAGGAAAAACACAATTCACGATGTCGCTCGCTTAGACAAGAGTTTCGACAAATTAGGGTCACGTCTCCAGGCCACTTACGCGATCCTTCATGATTCTGGGCATCTTTGGAACGATCATATCTTGCGTTCCGCGCTTGCGCAAAAACTGACGATGGCAGCAGTTGAAGACCTTCTTACCAATCACGACTGTATGGAGCTTGCAAACGAGGTGAATTTCAACGTCTCTTTCGAGCAAATGTGCTCCTGCTCTGAGGCAGATAAGCTTCAGTCGCTATATACGCACTTGCTAACGCTGCTTAACAAAACTGCCGATTTATACCATCAACACTGCGAGGCAGAAACAGGCCGTCTCCAGGAGTACATGATTTTGAATCCGCCAATGGCAGACACGCTACTAGCAGAATTAAATTGTTTCCTCGAAAAATATCCGATAGAACGAGCCGATGCGTCAGCCGCGGATTTAACGAGAGAAGAATCATTCACCATTGAGTCTCCGATTCCAAGAGCAATATACAGTTCGGAGCTGCATACTTTGTCGTTGTTGAATTGGAAGAACGGGTTTCTGGAATCTTTTAGAGGCTGCTTGTCTGAAATGCCGGATGATCTTAAGCGCCAGGCCGAGGCTTGGGTGAAGGAGAAGAGGACCGCTCTAGACTTGCGGTATACGATGAAAATGATGTCTCACTGCGTGAGGGCTGAGCGAGTTAAAGCCGCTCGAAACTTGCGAATGTCCCAGCTGCAACACCACGAATCTAGGCTCACTTCCCACATTGACGCTATGAGCGCTTTCGTGGACAATTTGTCTGCAGAAATACAACATTCCATATCATTTGAAGTGCCAGAACTGTATTCTATTCTTCCATGGATTGACCGCATTCAAGCGAGCATGGATGAAATTTTGGGACGCGAAGTGCAAGACCCTGAAGAAATCAGGCTGAAGATGTCAAGCTACGCTGTACGTCTGCCGAAACTGATCAGTTCATTTGAGGAATCCTTAGATGAGTATCTCGTGGATTATATAAAGGGTATGGACCATCGCATTCAAGCGGCTCGTATTTCGAACATTCGCTTCCTGTCTGTGGTTAAGCTTTTTTACGAAGGCGGTTGCTACTCGGCCCAGGAGGCTTTGAGGACGTTGTCAGCAATAACGAAGGCTGCAGACTCACTGGAGCAGTTCGCGCTGAAGGTATCAGACTTAATAAACCAGCGGCGTTCACATCTGCTTGCTGAGGTGGAACAGCAAATGGCTCCATTGCTGAAACAGACCGAAGATTTTCCGAAGCCCGGTAAAGGTGTGAAACTGGCAGCCTTGAAACTTGCCGGCTTTAAACCAACGCAGAAATCTAAAAAGAAGGCAAATGCTACAAATTGGTAGATTATATTTCATTATTAGGAGGGTATATAAATAGTAACGAAATTGTTTCCTTGTAATAAATATATGCTTATTCCATTGTTTATATTTTCGCTTGAGATGGCATTCGTGGCCTAGTCGATACTTAGTGACTGCCTATGAAGATAGAGGTCTCCGGTTCGAATCCTGTTGTGATCATCTGGTTATTTATTTCTTTATCACAAATATTTGTTCATTATTTTACCTGATTAACTCTGTAGGTACAGTCAAGGGCATAAATATGTATACACTTTTTTATCTTATGCCGTAAAAATAAGAGGTGCAAAAGTGTATACATATTTTTGCCCTTGACTGTATTTATCTATCCATCCCCTGACATGCTTCGTGTAACTGTAGCTACATGTCATCACTCTTATTTTACATAGCAATACAACTCTATCGCATAAATTATAGCATGTGAGTGGGTAAGCAACTTTCTATTACACATATAAGCGTATGTCCTTAAGGGGGCTTAGAGTTAAGACGCTTATACAATGAGCATAAGTACAGTCGAGTGCATTAATATATAGACACATGACATTTGTAAGGGATCAGTATGGAGAAGTGTATATATACTAATACCCTTGACTGTACACAAAATTTCCAAAAAAATATAGCTTTTTCTAGGCATCGAACCTACTTTAATATAATTTTTTTTCATAGCTTTATGGTGTCATTCAAAAGAATGGATAAAAAATTACATTTTTTCTTAAGAAACATAGTATCTAAAACTAAATGAACAACCAAAAATGTTTGGTTCAAATTCGAAAAAAATAGTAGTTGGTTCGATTTCCGAGTGAATCAAGTAGAGTCTGGCTAACGAAAGCTGAGAATGAGTTTTTTACGGAACTTTTCATATGGCATCACAAGCTGAATTGTCAAACGTCATGTTCTGCCTTTCGTTCGACTTGACACCCATTGCTCGCTTTCCACAATTGCAACGTTTTAAGGTGTTTATGATGAAAAATACTATAAAAAGTAATGTTCGTAAGCTGCTGCGTACTATAATAAGTAAATATAAAGAAAAACAAGAGGAGAAAATCATCGCTTAAAAGGAAAAACATGAGTGTTTACACACGATATCGGTGTTCCTAGGTTAGTACGTAGTACCATTTTGATACTTTATTCAATAAATTTTCTTGTACTCATTATCTAATATACTATCGACTATAATAGATTTAAGTTTGTATTTATGTTAGGTTGATTTAAAATGGTCATTTATTTTTTTTACCAGAAGGTCTGCAGAAGGTCTGGGAGAGGTTGAAGGAGTTAACGCTGTCAAAAATACGGTAGAAAAGTTATGCGAGTTGGAGAAGAATGAAAAAAGTTCGCGAGTATAACTGCCTCAGATTGGAAATCAATGACTGACCATGTCATTCATGTGGAAGATAAGTACAGCGAAAGAGACAATGTCATAAAAACTGCATTAGATGAGTTTATTATGTGATTTATGTGTTATGGCACAAATAGTATAAATCATTAACATGAATCATTGTATGAGTTTTTTAAGTCTGACTTTAATTATTCTGAATAAAAAATATAAATATTTCGTTTCCTATTTATTAAAAATACACACACCGGCAGAATTATATTTTTTTAGTACAGATGGTGCATTTTTTAGGCTCTAGTGTGAGAAGTGGGTCATTTTAAGTCAGGTTCAAAACTTCGGAGGGCCATCATCTGTACTAAAAAACGTCGTACGAGACACGTGCAATAACGAAATTCGTAACTTGTGTCGATTTAAAACACTATCGGTCGTGTTTTAAAAAATCGCCACTCGTTTAGAATTTCACGTTTTTCGCACTTGTAATGGTCAATTTTATAGGTAGTTTTAATCATGGTGTAATCATGATTACATTCTGCGATGATACAATTTACAAATCGTTACTAATATTACCTATACCTATGTATAGACATAATAATAGTGTTATATCCAAGTGTGAAAATCACTCTGTTTTTCGGCCATATTATGGTATAAAGACTATAATGATATGAAGAGCTGAAAAACATATCAAATTTTAAGCCAATCTGTTTAGTTATTTTCAAGTTATATCATAGGTTCGACAACACCAAGTTAGTTTTAACTTTTTACATACATATGTATGTAAAAAGTTAAAACTAACTTGGTGTTGTCGAATCTATGATATAACTTGAAAATAACTAAACAGATTTGCTTAAAATTTGATATGGGATCCATTTAATAACATGGGTCATCATTTAGAGTAGTAGGTACCTACAATACCTACATCATATTGCATTGTGTCATGCCGACAAAGTTGCATGGAACAGCTACGTTATGTACATATATATAATATATTAATTTGGATTGTAATAAATACAGGTAATTTAACAAAATAATTTTAAGTTTTAAATATATTACAAGTATCAAGACTGATTTTCGGGGTGCAACCCAGTGATACCATACTCTATATTTTATTAATTTGCCGCCATTTCTCATTCTCAGCTTTCGTTAGCCAGACTCTATTCAAGGAATTGCAAATTATACTTGCCTTTAAAAATAACAAAGTCTTCTTTCAGCAAAATATCCTCTGTATGTAGAATATTTAAGGTGCTTTTCCTTCATGTCCCGCAGTCATGGGGCTCGTCGGACGCCCTGTATGGTCTAAGTTACATAAAATTAAAACTACTTCCGGTTCTAACCCTACACCACTGAACCCGAGAAGAACCGGTAAGAAACTTAGCGGGATTGTTTTTTCAAATAATCATGGTATGTACATCTTACAACTAACATGCATTAAAAAAACTAATACATAAAATTGATCTTAAATAATAATTATTTATACTTTTTCCTAGTCGTAATACGATGGGTCCTGGATTCTGAATAGACCCTTAAAAGGCCCTCCACTATTAATGCTATGCTACACCCTATAATAAGTAACATCAACATTTTTGGCCTCATCATCATCATCATCATCATATCAGCCGAAAGACGTCTACTGCTGAACATAGGCCTCCCCCAAAGACTGCTACAATGACCGGTCCTGCGCCACCCGCATCCAGCGGACTCCTGCGACCTTCACCAGGTCATCAGCCCACCTTGTGGGGGGCCTACCCACGCTACGCCTTCCAGTACGTGGCCGCCACTCAAGAACCTTGCCGCCCCAACGGCCAACGGTTCTACGCGCAATGTGCCCCGCCCACTGCCAATTCAGTTTAGCGATTCGGAGAGCTATTTCGGTTAGGTACTTTGGTTCTGCTGCGGATGGTCTCATTTTTGGCCTAATTTTACTAAACTATTTTTCATTTGTAGCAGGGTAAGTATGGGCTAGCTTAAGGATGCCGCTCCACTGACGCGGAGCGGAGCGGAGCATTCTTCAAATTCAAAATTCGAAACACTGTGATGCGGTCTCATTGGCCGAGCTCCCACAGCTCCGCTCCGCTCCGCTTCGCTCCGCGTTAGTGGAGTGGAGCCGCACTTAACGTTCTCAAGTTTTATTGCATTCGCTATTCAAGTGCCGTAGAATGTTTTATCGTTTGAGGAAAGGATTCCGCTTTTAATTTAAAGTGAAATTGCTTTTTTATTGCAAAAGAACATAATAAAGAGTAATCGGAAATGAGATGTCCAGCTTTGCTAGTGTTAAAAAGTTCTACATTGTTTCATCGTCATCGATAGGCCTCATACAGCCAAGTGCAATAATATTGTATCAAAAGAATCCTCTTACAAATATGTTATGACGTTCTTATCGAGAATTAAAGTAAAATGGGATATATTTTTGAGCATTTTAATAATTTTTATATACACCTTATTTTGCCTTTGACTATCCATAGAAATGTTTAGGGGTAGAGTGACCAAAATGTATGGAAGATTCTTTCTCATTTTCTTGTACTAACACATTTTTAGGACTGGTGAAGTTCGCAGGAGTCCGCTGGATGCGGGTGCATAGGACCGGTCATTTTGGCAACCTTTGGGGGAGGCCTTCGTTCAGCTGTGGACGTCTATCGGCTGATATGATGATGATGACACAATTTTATTAATCCCATAGTAAACATTATTTCAAATCATTAACCGATTTGTTTTATATTTACCCATTTTGTACAAAGCTGTCTACAAGTGATATAAAGAGAAAATCGTCGTAATTTAATTTTTTTTTTTCTCTTGTATAAGAAAGGACCTCTCAAGATTTTTGATAAGATTTTATTTTAGTTTATTTCTCAAGCTCGGGACTCAAAAACAAGACCCGCTGCAAGAAACTTGTCTTTCGTTGTACAGTCGCCATCAGATATATCGAAGCGGCCAGGCCACTATACCACAAAACTTTACAAGCGTACAATTCTACAAAATTGTCAACTTTTTGTATGGGAATTTATACAATTTTGTCGAATTGTACGCTTGTAAAGTTTTGTGGTATAGGCCACAGAGCGCTCATAAATATCTGAGCAGGCCTCTATTGTCATTGCGTTAGAGAGCATGTTTAGATATTTTTGAGCCCCATGACAGCGCCGATATATCTGTATTATTATATCGATTATAAATGTATGAGAAGGACAGATTCATACGAAAAGTCACGTGACCATTTCCATACATTTTTATGGCCACGTGACTTATCGCTTATCGTATACGATTGCAGAATGGAATCTTGGCTAGACCTGCTGATCTGTATGTGTGACGCACCATGAACATGCCTTAAATTCAATACATATCACATCATCACCCTATTTCTATCCACTGCTGGACGTGGACATAGGCCTCTTCTGTTACCCATGTGGGACTCAGGAGGTAAAAACCCATAAGCGTCACGTTGGGTAAGGCCCAAATAAAAAAAAAACACTTAAGACACTGCGTCAGATCTCTTAACACCTTTACTGCGACAGGATTACTTGTACGGGGTTGAATCGACCCCGCGCTGGTAAATGCAATAACTAAAAAACTGATGCATATTCCAATTAAAATGTCTCGATTTGAATGTCAATGATTGACTGAAACAACATATCAAAATTAGAATAAATGTATATTCAAGTAGCTTTTCATTTCAATATAGTTCATGATAATACAAGTCTTTTATCCGTATCTGTTCATAAAGTAATATGTATAATTTTTTTTTTAATATTCATATTAGTAAATGTATTACGGGTGAAGCTCATAGGCACTGGTCTCACCTCGAGCTACTAAGCTATGAACTGTCGGCAGGCGCGGATCCAGGACTTCGTTGAGGGGGGGGCACTGCGATCCAGGACTTCGTTGAGGGGGGGGCACTGCCCTATGATATGATAGTATTTTATTTATTTATTTAAGCTTTATTGCACAAAATACAAAAAAAATGTACAAATGGCGGACTTAATGCCTAATGGCATTCTCTACCAGTCAACCATAAGGCCAAACAGAAAACGAATAAAAATACACACTTTACTTTTATTTACACTTCAAACACCACGTAGCCATACATAAGTCCAGCGTGAGGGGGGGGCAAGTGCCCCCATTGCCCCCCCCCCTGGATCCGCGCCTGACTGTCGGCTATAAACACGAACAAAAGATACGCACTCCCGCGTAAATAAAAGAGACACGGCGATACTCGCCCGGCTATCAGCTATCACTGCCGGGCGAGTATCGCCGTGTCTCTATCTTTTACACGAGAGTGCGTATCTCTTGTTCGTGTTTATAGCCCATAGTTCATAGCTTAGTAGCTCGCGGTGAGACCAGTGCCTTAATGGGGGTTCGTATAAAACTAAGTGCATTTAGATAACTTTTACTTAAAACAACAGTCAAGATTTTTTTTATCCTATGTATTCAAAAGGGCCGCGCGTCCATATAATATTTTCGTGCCACAGTGAGTGTATGCAAGTGCGTGTTAGTGCGTTTAATAACCCGCGACTCCCGCGAGCATCGTGTGTGCGCAGCCGCCTGCCTCGCGCGACCAGGCGCAAGCGTAGCGGATACAGCCGCGTATAAAACCTACTCCCTCAGCAAACTTGGTGAGATCGTTTTGATTTAGATTTTTTTTGTGGTAAAACTAAGGCATAACAGGACCTGACAAGCTCAATCTCAACCTATCGTGAATAAAATAAATAAAATGCAGCTCAATTATAAATTTAAATATTTAATTCAATAATCTTAAATTAAAATTACGTTTAAAGTTTTAAAGTAAATATTTATGTAAGTTTACATGGTGTAGGTATTTGGTTATTTTAATAATTATGTCGGATTATCATTTTCTTGAAAAGTGTTCAATCAATGTGTGTATGTACCTCTGTGTGTGTATAATGACGCTTATTGTGGATTTGGTTATTTTAATATTATGTCGGATTTTCATTTTCGTGAAAGTGTTCAATCGTACGAAAGTGCGCGTTATATGCGAATGTGATCTTGTGAAGTATCCCACTATGTAAATACATATGTGTAACGTGTACAGTCTAGTAAGTGTGCGCACATTCCCCGGTCGGACCCTGCAGTTGCCAACACACTGCTGCAACGAGTTTATAATTTAAAAAGCATACAATTCGGGGGAGAAGCCAATTAATTTTTCACTTCGTATAAATTACGTGCCAAAAATTACTTGAGGCAATTAATTATACATGTCGCAAATAAATGCAGCCCGAAATTAAATATGTACTACCACATTGACAAATCCCCGCACGTATGCCTGCATTTTCCCACGTTTCGCTAAGTAACGGTGAACATAAAATCACTAAAAAGTCAGAGAAATTCTAATAACTAAGAACAAACGGCTTAAATTGTCATCATAAAACATTTTGAATAGGTCCCGACATTTGCGAGATACAAGCCTGGCAAAGATAAAGTGGAAAAAAACTATAAGCAATAAGCATTACCCTAGGGGATATCGTAAAAATCCACAAAACAATAGCGCCTTTGTTGACCAGATGTTTGCACAAGATTTGAGTAGGTAAAACTTCGTACTCGTTTATCAATTTTGGGAAAATGTCTAAATCTAATGTAATGTGTGTGTGCCATGCAATTATTTAGTGTTTCATTTTATAGTGACCAGTGAGTGAATTAAAGTGAGTGTGAGAATACAATATAAACGTTATAATTGTGTTGGATCCTTCGGCACGGGGCAACTAAAATTTTAGAAATGTATCCCTTTATTTATTGGGGGTATAATGCAACATTGTCTATTGTCATACAGTACTAGTTGAACGTTATTATATTAATAAGTGTTAGAGAATTAATGTTTCGTCGGTGCAGTGTGGGTAATCAACCTATTATTAACCAGGAGGTTGATGTTTAGATATCGACAGACTTCCAACAAGAAGGGCAGACGGTGTTAGAATGAATGCCGGCCCACTCTGGGAGAGAAATAAGGATAACCTGACTACCTGAACGTATGTTGCTACTGATGATCGAGAAAAAAACAATATTGAAGTGTACCGTAATGGCTGTGACGAGGGTCACGAGGGTTTAGCAGTGGACCGAGGATCCATAATGATGGATAATAGTCGTATTCACGATTTAGGGATGTTTCCCTAACAACATAAGAACTATATTGACAACTATAAATTAAGTGTTTATTATATATTTAAGTGTGAGTAATAGTGTTATAGTGGTGGAGTAGTTGTGGTTTTAATACAGGACAGATTACAGACAAACGCGCTTGGGAAAAGAGTCACGTGCCTGGAACAAAGAACGACAGCAGATAGTTCATCGCTACTGAAAATACTTGCATCAAAATGAAATACGATAAATAATTTATCATGTATGAAACGTAACAAGTAATTTTATAGCCGTTAGTCAGCACTAACATTCAAGAAATGTCTCGTGGTTTTATGCAACTAAAAAAAAAACGATCGGAACGTGCTATTTCATTTTAACTATGGCAGTTCTATACCCGCCGGTGAGTGAACTGAGTGTGGTTGATGTGTATTATAATTTTGCATCGTACGTACTTGTATCTTATTTAGTAGTTGTACAGTAATTTGTGGTCTAGTAATATTTAATGTGTTAACTAGCTATCTAAAGTGATATCTTACATTTTGTGGTGAAACTTCTGTACCTATTGTGATAAAATCGGGACATTGCGTCGGAAATTGTCGAAGAAATTAAAACTATCGAAATGAAGTTTATAAAAAGAATGAAAGAAAGTTAATCAAAATCATCATTCACACCATAATATCTTCACTAGATGCTTTGACTACCTACTACGAATGCTGCGCTGCGCGTGTGAAGCGTCCTAGTTTGTCGATGTCAAAATCGAACGTTGCAAAATGTCCAATAACCAACTATACCAGGAAATCAAATTCAAGAAGGAAGTGGATACCATCTACAAACTACTGGAGACTGACACCGAATCTGAGCCAGACGACGAGAGCAAGGAACCACAGATAGGATCGGACCACTGGAAAAGCTAACCAACGAAAATCTAAGCCAAAGAAAATAAAGAAAACGCAGTTACTATCCCTCTTGTATCTATCGACACACACGTATATATCTATCTTCCTTCAACACTGGGCACGATGCAAGTATTCGGTCTGGTTCTCTCTCCCGTCAACTCCTATCCTTGACTGCACAAGCCCTACACTCCCAACCTGTACTTTTTGGCCCACCGGTAGCTCGGGCAGGAGCGTCAGTTGAGCGCACCGAGGCGGCAGATGTCGGGGAGAAATGCGAGAAAGCTTGAATACACGTCCCATTTCGGACGGGATAAGTCCGGACGGAGGACGTTAAACCACATCGCGTCTAAACGCCTCTGACCGACTGACCTAAACCGTACTGGTACGTGCATTTGAGCAACTTCGACAAAACTCTCCGACCCTCCCTCCTTTGTGCGATCAGCGCCTCTGAGTCCTTGCAGCTGAACGGCTGGCTGGTGGCGCCAGTTAACGCTTAACGCTTAACGCTAACGCTAAACGCTTTTACTTAAAACAACAGTCAAGAAAATATCCTTATAAAATTATTCTACCTACGACACACTCGGGTACGAAACACTCGCTGACAGTTAATTTCAAAACCGGATGACAATGTGTTTACCTAAATTGCTGCTCCGAATATTTTAAAATAAAGAAACAAGACTTAGGCACTGGTCTCACCTCGAGCTACTAAGCTATGAACTATGGGATATAATTAATTAATTTCATTAATTTAACTGTGACATTGTTAGAATCCGTAATTGTAATTAAATAATATTTTTTTATTAAATAATTTGACTAATATAGTTTTTGAGAGCCAGTACTAATATATTTTAAATATTAAGTTTGTATTAAATTGTAACTATTTTCAAATATGTATATGGGTCTATAACATGAAATAAACAATTCATTTCAATAAACACGAACAAACGATGCGCACTCCCGTTTCATTTACACGGGAGTGCGTATCTTTTTCTTTTGTTCGTATTTATAGCCCATAGGTCATAGCTTAGTAGCTCGCGGTGAGACCAGTGCCTTAAAATAAAGTCATAATTAACTGTAACTTAAAAAACCTCTTACAGCAGTGAAACAGCTATTCTACTTTTCAGCTTTACGTTTACAAGATTTCTACTCGTTCTTCTAAAGCCTTTTCAATCAAAAGGCTTATCGTGTAAACTCTATGAAAGAGCGCTCGGATGAAATGTGGAGCAGAGGCTTAAATCCTTTTCTTTACAATCTTTTCATTAGACAGCTAATATTTCGAGCAGTAAACTTGACATTTAATATGTTAAAATTAATTACTTAACGGCGTTCTTATTGTCTTCCATTACCATTTTGATCTTATTTTGATATTTTATTATGTACTCTGTCTAGCTTTAGGCACTTAATTTGATCTGTATTACAGTTGTTTGTAAAGATTAACCTTTTAGTGTAGGCCTTTATTTTGTAAATCAAATGTAAAAGCTTGTTTTGATTTTAGTACAATGTCTTTTATTTGTTAGATATTATATATACAGAGATACTTCTATATTAAATTAAGCATTAAAATTTCACTTTATTTAGCGTGGGTTTCCTTTCGTTTGAAATAGATCCCCATCTATGGAGCGAAACATGTTTCACAGTTATCGACTTAATAAGTGGTGAGTAACCAAAAATACAGTTTTAAAATGATTGAGTCTCACTCTCACGTGACTTTAATTTAAATAGAGCATTCATATTTTTGAATGTGCTACGATATGCTACGCCGTAGCACCCCGTAGCGCACTATTTTAGCGTAAGCTACGACAATTATTATTTGATTGATTAATCCACATTTAATGAAACATTACCGCGCATGGGATTCTAGCACGTTCGATGGATTAAAGTCAGTATCAGAGGATTTAGAAGTAGAATTGAGAGACAGATATTTAACGTAGATAAATATTTATTTATCCACACAAGTATTACGACAGTTTTATAAATTTCGAGCAATCAGCATCTTTCTAATGTGAGGCAAACTTGATTAGAGCTAATGAAAATTCAAAAACTGTCTCCAACATTTGTTTAATAAAAGCGTGTCAAATGAAGCTGTTAAAAGTATTCGGAAAACCCGCGGAATACCAATAAGAAAACGTCCTGGGTTGCTATCTCCATCTTTTACTTCTAGCTAGATTCGTTTGGTCTCATATTTTACATAGTCAGGTCATGCATAACTGTGTAAATTAGCACTACCGCTTTATTAGGCACTGGTCTTACCGCGAGATACTAAGCTATGAACTATCGGCTATAAACACGAACAAAAGATACGTACTCCCGTGTAAAAAAAAGAGACACGACGATATCCGCCCGGCGGTAATAGCTGATAGCTGGGCGAGTATAGCCGTGTCTATTTTATTTAAACGGGAGTGCGTATCTTTTATCGTGTTTATAGCTTAGCTCGCAGTGAGACCAGTGCCCTATTGGTGAGATAACACCATCGCTGCAGCAATTAGCCTAACTCGTAATTAACCATTGTAAGGGGTCGAAAGACCCCGTACCGCAGTGAACGTGTTAAGCTGTCATTTGTGCAAGAGAGATGCACAACCATGGTTGTTGGACGATCGCCAGCGACTTCAATTCGAGTAAATACTTGGTAAGAGAAGAGGTTTTGGATTGTCGGTTTGAAACGGAACGTTAGGCACACGCCCGTGGAACAGATGTGAAGGATTTTCCTTGTACAAAATTATGAATATATGCACAGTTTTTACCTTATTCCAATGGCTTAGGGTAGCGAAACGTATACATATTTATGAGTGGATCGAATGCTAAGAACGTGTCAATCATACTCTAACAATATTTTTCTCAAACATGCAATGAATTATTGTCTTTACGTTCCTTAAAATAAACTCTAAAGCTATACTTCCAGCTTTTAGGGCGCAGTAAGTCGCTGGGATGAAAATGAAATTTCATAACACTTTTCAGGCCTAGGCCGGCAAAGTAACTTTTTTTTTAATTTCGACTACATTGTCTTTTTTTTTGTATTTCTTTGTATGTTTGAGAAAAGCACTATACATGCCTCGGCGTGAAAAGGATTCCCGGCCTCGTTACCTAATCCGGCCTATATACCTATATACCAACTTGGCTGGAAATCCTCATTTTCCCGGGCTCTGATGTAATGTACTATTACGTCTTTTTGCAGCATATTTTTTCCGAGTCTTCATTTTATTGACTTTTTTATAGTTTCCGTGGATACACTTGCTAAACAGAACCCTTAGTGTACATAGTGTTTCGCTAGCCACTGATAACTTAGAAGTCCCATAATTATGTAAAAGTCACGGTAACCTTTTCACGGCCAAGAGGCGAAACCACAGAATTAGATTTGGATAGAAGAAACAAGTTCATTCATTTGTATGGCGGCCGAGCGTGTCAGATTTTGTACTGAAGCTGTTACTTGCCTATGATTTTAAATATGTCTCAGTCCCTTGAGTATTCATATTTTTTGTGTTGTTGCAATTAATATTACTTAAGGAGGCATTATTAATGTTTTTGTTCACTTCAATTTACAAAATTTGACGCCCGAAAGCTGCAAGCTGCGATTAAAGACGGACAACTCAGTAGATTTTACTGAGTTCATTTGACACGCTAAGTAGATAGTTTGCTTGATCTATGGTATATATGACATCTGTGGGCGAAACGATATGTTGTGATACTGACGCCAGGCAATCGTGATCTTTAAGCGAAATTAAACTTTACGGCGTCCCGCGTGAGTTTCTACTGCATTGGCGTAGCTGTCGGCCAGTGGCGTCATTGGCGTCGTTGTTCTCTATTTTCCGCTGTCGTCTATAGACGACTGTGGCGGTCAAAGGCTAAGCAAGAGTGGAATGCCTTGCCCGAATCTGTTTCCGCATGTGTACAATCTGAATTATCTTCAAGGCAAGACGACGCTTATCATGAACAAGTATTCTGAAATAGTACGCGCTTGCAATTGGAATTCAAGTGCTTTATTGTTAGAATTCAAATTACGACAAAATATTGTCTAAAGATGCAGCGTTAGATAGATAGAGAATACTCTTTATTGCACACCTTAACAAAAAAGAAAACATGGTTAAAACAGACGATTATACATAGAGGTACACAACAGGCGGTCTTATCGCTATAAAGCAATCTCTTCCAGACAACCTTTGGGTAGCGGAAACAAATCAAAATAGTGAAACAGTAGGTGACTGAAACATTTGAAGAAGCACATTTATCTTATCACACACATTTAAAAGTACATATACATATACATATATATATATATATATATTATATATTATAAATATAAAAAACATACATATATATTCATACATATAAATAAATATATACCTAGATATAAAAATAAAAATAAAATGTGGAAAACTAGCCTAGACTAGCGTTGTTCATGATAAGCGTCGAATTTAAAGTGAATAGGTTATCTAGGTATGTTAATGAGGTATTATCTCATTGGTAAGCGTGCTCCGCCGTAGACTGCATTATCACTTACCAGCAGGTATGATCGGGGTCAAACGTCTGCCTATTATGAATAAAAATTATTAAAAAATACTTTTGCTATGGGATCCGCCGAGGGCCTACCGCGAAAAACGAAGTATTGCCTCTCTCTCGCACTAGTAAAATCGAACGTAAGTGTGTCAGGGATGCCACACGTCGATCGTGGTTCCCGGCCTTTAGCCGACCAGCCCCAAAATCGCGAAATTCTTCGCTTAATCTAAACCAAAGCAAACTTCTGGCGGCCAAATATAAACGTGCTTTGAATAACTAATTTTTCCGCCCAAGATATTGCCCTCTCGAGTATAATATGGAGTAAAGCTCTTTGGAAAATAGATTTTCAACCTCTCCTGAATATTATATAATATAACATTCAGGAGAAATATGAAGTATACGCTATTACAGTACACTCAGCCAATTGCAAGCTGAAGAACCATGTTAAATGTCAAAGGCGATTGTGTAGGTGGTGTATTGATAGGTGTAAGGGATTGCATATACCCGAGAAATTTGACCGGTGGTTGCTAAGACCGAGTGGCCGAGGGGTACAGGCATCAGCCGCGAAAGCTGAGTACGTGGGTTTGTTCCCCACCTCGGACATTAGGTGATCTTGGTCGTTTTCTTTGGTATATGACTATTATTTATAATTGACAATTATTATTTATAGATTTGTTCCAAATTGATTAATTTGCGTTATTTAGACATAGTTCCTAAGTAGCCCATGGTTCTAATTAGTTGATAGGACAGTACAATCCTGCTTGTTCAGAACATTCCTTTTGCAAGGTCTACATCCAGTAGTACCCTTGATTCAACGAGCTCGACGTCGAGACAGCCTTGTCTAAAATCCTAGCTGTTTTATTTGACATTAGGAATCGAGGATGTGAGCGAGTTCGTCGCTGATTTTCGTTAGAGAATACGAAGTTCGTACATTAAACGTCAAACTCTCGACGCAGTGTAGTTCCAGCTCACGCCGCATTCGTCGCCGAGCACTAATGTCGTTTAAAGTACATTTTTAGGCTCGACGTTGCCGCAGCGCTGACAGCAAGGCGGTTTCCTTAGTGAATAACACTGCTGCCCTACTACCGCGAACACCGAAATTCGTAAATTTCGGGGATTCGACTCTGTCATTCCTACGAAGGCGTCATTAGAATAACAGAGAAAAATCCCCGAAATTTGCGAATTTCGAAGTTCGCGGTAGGGGCGCTGTTTTCCCTATAATCTGTATTTTTCTGCTCAATATTTCCCGATCAAAAACAACTTATACTTACAAAGGAATTTGGGTTAAATCTTTATACATTCTCCAACGTTCAAAGACATTTTCCCTTGTAGTTTAATCGTTTATGTTTCGGCCCGTTTTCCTCGGCCCGGAGTAATGGGCCTGTTACTTTATTTATGGAGGTAACAGTTGGTGTGAATTGGAAGATAAAGGTTTCGTATCTTATAAATAAATATTTGGAAAGTAAGGCGACACATGAGCAATCTCGTAATAAAAAGGCAGATAAATGAAATGTATATGTATGTTAAGTCAAAAATATGATACAAAATATTAGGCTTGATCAATAACATTATAAATTAATATATTTCATCATTACAAGATATTGATAAAGCCTGCAAAAGTGATGAATTGTTATTAGGATTTTATATTCGTTTTGAAAATCATTACAATACACGAACACATCTCTCCATCAAATAACGATCGTTTGGATCGTACTTAACCTAGATAAGCCCTCAATAAATTTACATACGCAAAAACGCTTTGTAAATACCGTAATTATTTAAAAAATGCTTTTGTATTCCAGAGTTTAAAGAGCCACACAGGCTCCAAAAATATATAAACGATTTTGATCCTTTTGCCATGGGCAATTGGGCATATGCTCTGAGATGTAGACATGTTTTTACACGTGACTGTGTAACCCTTTATCATATGTTGCTTTACATATAAGGCCGTTATAATTTCTACCATATGGACATATTCAAACTACATCACAGGGCAGGAAGGAGAGGTTGCCTACAAAGATGGAAGTTCCAGGTTCAAATACCGGCGAGGGCATTAATTTGTATGTGTATCACAAACATTTGGGGCTGAGCGTGGTTGTTTTTTTCTTATGTATTTAAGTATCTTTATTTATCTATTTACAAGGTGTAATTTTATTGGTTGTTCTCCGTTGAACTTTCGCTGCGGCAATTAGCTTAACTCGTAACTAACCATACTTTGTAAGGGGTCGAAAACTCCCCCTACCGCAGTGAACGTGTTAAGGGATCGTTCCGTATCGTTTTCCAATCAGGTAAAATAGGTGATTTTTTTTGCACATGAATTTATTTTTTTTACTTTCTATGGGGCAGGTCTAGAAAATCAATTTTATTTTTGGAGAAAAAAACCTTCCACCTTTATCCTAATCGGAACACGATACTGAACATGCTCTTTAAAGAAGAACAATCATTAAAATTTAACTATGTATTATGTAATATCGTAGCTTAATATCCACATCGAGATATTTTTTAATTAAAATAACAAGCTCACGTCAATGTTATATAGTTCGCATTTTAAAAACCGGTTTGCTCGACTTATCGGTTTTCACCAGCCAACCCTCGATAAGCTTTAATCTAGTTTATATTTGTGTGGCTATCCCATATTTATTTACTTATGTAGCCATTCAGTGAAATATTAAGTAAAATTCTTGGTTTAGGTTGAATTTAAAACTCATTGTAAACCCGGCGGCACGCCCGCACAAACTCATAATTTCACAAACAGACTTTCATGAGCTTTTGACCTTTCGAACTACGTGCTCTGGAGTCGCGGTCGTGAGCTGGCGCGTTGAAGTTACTGCTGTTCTGAAGTAAGCGTGCTGGAATGTCTGTTTCAAGTGTCTGTAGCTGACGTCAAATCCATTAGTTTACTTTATCTCAGCTTGGAGCTTTGGGGTTGAAAAGTTGAGCTGTTAAAACTGACTGGCGGTATGAAGATACTACTTTCGTTTTATTTTATTTATTTCAAGCGGTAAATAAAATAGACAGTAATCCATATGAACAAGATATACATTCAATTAGACACTTAAAACTAGTTTACAGGCCAAAAACATAATTATGTAGGCACAAAACATGACCACTAGTTATATTTATACATACATATGATAATGATAACGTTCATAAATTAACTTTGGTTTATACATTTTAAAATTTATCGAAATTGTCTTACTCATAGCTAAGTACGTAGTCGTAGACAAAGCATCAAAAACATGTACCTGATGTACAATTCTATTCATATTTAGTTGCAAAATAGTGTAATATTATAAGTAGGTAAAAAGTAAGCTCTACAATTGTTTAATGTTGCCAAAAGTCCATTGGTATATGGCATGGCAGAATAACTATAGATATTCGATTAAGCGACTGCATTACTCATGCATAAGCGTATGTTATATTTATGTATCAAACGATATAAGCTTAATTGTATCACTTATTTCCGAAGGTTAAGGCTTCTCAAGTGTAATACTTTCTGGTCGTGTAGGCAACATCGATCAAACGTATTTCTTGCTTCCAAAGTTCTAGCCGCTTATCTTTTTTTCGGAAATGAAAAAGACGTTAGTCGTTAGTCATTTCAAATTAGTGTAGTGCCTGTCAAAAAAGATATTAAACAGAGCCTTTTAATACCGTAATAGGTTTTCGATAAAGCTGGATCATAATTTACAGACAGCGATTACGCTTTTATTAAAACCCGTAGCTAGTTTTAAATAAATATCAAATAAAAATGTCATGAGACATCTTACTCAAATAGACCTAGTCCCAAGGTAAGCTCAATTAAGGCTTGTGATGTGGGTACCAAGCGATGATAAATATAATAGATAGATTTACACATAGATACTTATACAGGGTGGTCTAAACCTTGACGTCAAAAAATTTTTTTAGGTTCCCTACGTCATGGGCTATCAGAATGTATGTATGTTAGCCGATTTTTTGTAGTTTTCGAGTTATGAATTTTTGAAAAATTTTTTTTGAGAAATTCTGGAATGAAGAAATTTATTGATAAAAAACTATTGGTTTTTTTTTATATTTTCTTTTTAAATTTTTTGACGTCAAGGTTTGGACCACCCTGTATACATTAGTTTTCATATCAATGGAAGAGGATTTAGCCAATAGCACTTGTGGCAGAGCGGTAAAGCACACGGCTGCTATGCAGCGGTCGTGGGTTCAAACCCCGGCTCGTACCAAAGAGGTTTCCAAAAACTTATGTTCGAAATATCATTTGATTTGCACAAGTGCTATACGGTGAAGGAAAACCTCGTGAACCTGCACATACCTGCGAAGGAATTCAAGGGTGTATGTGAAACTCGCAACAAGTATGGGGCCAGCGTTGGTTCTCCGTGCGGTGACGGAGTAAGAATACAAAAATCACCGCCCCTCTCTTCCCGTGGGTGTCGTAGGAGTCGACTAAGGGAAATACTGAGTAACCAGCTTCTCAGCCGGTGGTAGGGTATTTTTAATAGTACCCGCCTGGTTGGCTACCACCGTACATTCGGTGTAAACGCCCGTGAAATGACTTACCTTCGTGTTTGCTGTGTTTCGGGGTCAGCCGGTGTATTTACCAGCATCTAGCGGTCCAGCAAGGCGGTGGCAACTAATAAGTTACTGATTGTCTCCTGTTCGTTGCTGCCGCGATTTGGGTTCTACTTTTCACTTACGATCAGGTGGAGTGGAGCCACTTTGTTGTGCCAACGTTATTTTTATTGGGTCGGCAACGCGCATGTGACATCCTGAGGTTGCAGGCGCCCATAGGCTACGGTGACTGCTTTCCATCAGGCGGGCCGTATGCTTGTTTGCCACCGACGTGGTATAAAAAAAAAAAAAAAAAAACTACGCAAAATAGGCACGTTTGATGTCGAGTTGCGGAGAATGACCAGAAAAACAACGAGAGGATTCAGCCAGACTATTTCACTTGTCCCAATTTCGTACACCACCCATAAAACTGCGGGGTAGAAATTGAGGTTTAACTTAATGAAGAAATTTCAACGGACTTTAAATTATGCCACGGACGGACACAAATGCGGCTGCGTGGGTTGAATCTGAAAAATGTCTTAGATAAGTTAGACTAGATTTTGAGGAAAGATAATTTCAAATTAACTAAGATATTTAAAACATTATATTTATGTCCATGGTGTGTTACGAATGAGATAATTTTCAGAAGCAAAACAGTGCACATTCGTAGGTCTTATTTATTACACTGAAAACTTAAGGTCCTTGGTTACTTATATAGTTTTTCTAGAATGTCTCTAGTTTTGGTTGGTCGGAGATTTTTTTTATTATTGTGTCAGACGACTCGAAAAGTTTATTAGCTTACTTGAAAAAAGAATAGTTTGACTTTGACATATCAAGTTACCCGTAGGAAAATACCGAGAGTATATTATGAATATTATTATTAGAGAGGGTAAGAAGTACAGCCATGCCCAAAAGTATTAGTCACAATCTTTTACATATAAGTTTTGGTTTGTTGGATCTACAAACAAAAGTTAATTGGAAGAGGCCTTTTAAATGAACTCATATTTGTTGTTGTACAGTCACGTCTAATAATATGTATACATTTCGGAACGTATGTCAAAGGCATAAGGGTCAAAATCGTATACATATTATTAGAGCCGACCGTACATGCCTTTCTTCTATGCGAGTTTAATTTTATGTTTTGTAAAGTGCAACAAAGAGTTTCATCCCTTTGCAAACAAAAAGTCGCGATTTGCAAACTTAATAATGAACTTTATCGACAATTAACTGTACTCGTAATTTACTGTCACAATCGTATCAACCCGGGTGTAAAGGGCTACACTACTTCTTAAATCCAAACTATGGCACAAATTATTTTACTAAATATTTGGTTTGTATGTTTAAGTAGTAGTACTAATATCTTTTAGTTTACTTTATAGTAACTATATGTATAGACATATAGTTACTATAAATATTTGATATTTTGGCCTAGTGGCCGAGTGGTTTAGGCATAAGCCGCGAAAGACTAGTATTTTTCCTTGATAATTACATCTAATATTTATTAGTTTGTAATGTATATGTGAATCATTAATATCATTATGTTATTATTATGGCAGTTAATGATTTGTAAGTTCAAAAAGAGTTATATTATATGGCACGACTAACACTTTTGACCGTGACTGTAGCATTCAGATTAAAAGCACCACCGTCTGTGGTTTCTATTAGTGACAGGAGAAAATGGTTTGTTCTTAGAAAGTAATAGCAATTTGCTTTATCGTATTTTTAATATAACTAACAATTTTTATAATAAATAGCAATTTGTTAGCGTCTAGCTTGTCTCTAGCAATCCGTGAGAGGAGAGATTTTGTAAAAAAACATCATTTGGCTTTAAATTGGTGCCTGGGTTGAAAGTATCACGAGTGGCTTCCCTTTTACACTGATGTACGAATTCATAATTGTAAAAGAGAAGGAACGTCCCGAAGACATACTGTTGTGCATAATCCCTTTTGAGGGATTTCTCTATGTCACTCTATTGTGTGACAGAGACAAACCCCCGAAATTTACGAACTTAGGTGTTTTCTTCGAAGGAACAATTTGAAAGGTCCACAGAAAGAACATGTTTAGTCCTTCTAAAAGTCAGGGCTTTGCACCATAATCTATTATAAGTAAGTTTGATTTTCCTTCTGAACTTTGAATTGACTAGACATGTTATTTCCGTGGACTCTTCAATTAATGTATATTTGAATATGTCAGGTTATCAATGAGCTCCTGCGAACAAATAAAACATGGAAGCCGCACGCCATACTAAATTGCCTTTCAAAAACGGTCCTGAATTTTAGTTGACAAGTGTCACCCCCTCTTGAATGCATCGCGGTAATGAATTTCATTATCAATCTATAAAAACTTAAACCGCCATTTAAAAATAGTTGTGATTGGTCCGTCAAAGTTTTGATTGGCTTTATTCTATAAACATTTGTCAAAGATGTTGCACCGAAATATGTGAGGTGTTCATAAAGCGCTGTTCTGCCCATCTTGGTACAATTGAACAATTGGTTTTGGGGGCATTTTTGAGCTGGCGTTAGACGTCCATGTTATATATGGACGCAGGTGAGCTCATTTTACGATTACTTCAATTTATATCTTAATTAGCGATTCGGAGAGCTATTTCGGTTACTTTGGTTCTACTGCGGATGGTCTTATTTTTAATCCGATCACGCAGAGAGACTCCTAGCATAGCCCTCTCCATAGCCCTTTGGGTGACTTTGAGCCTTCTTATGAGGCCCATTGTAAGCGGCCACGTTTCAGTACCGTATGTCATCACCTGGTGAAGGTCGCAGGAGTCCGCTGGATGCGGGTGGCGCAGGACCGGTCATTGTGGGAATCTTTGGGGGAGGCCTATGTTCAGCAGTGGACGTCTTTCGGCTGATATGATGATGATGATGATGATATCTTAATTTTCAATCTGGATTTGATTTCATTTATAAATATTGGAAGTCATATACCAATGAAAAAACGACCAATCAGGATATAATTAAACGTAAGTTTACGCGATTAAGACCCGTTTGTCTGTAAAATATGAAAAACGACCAAGATCACCAACGTCCGAGGTGGAATCGATCCCACGTGCTCAGCTTTTGCTGATGCCTGCACCGCTCGGCCACTCGGTCTTAGCAACCACCAGTAAATTTTCTCGGGTATATGCAATCCCTTACAAGGCTAGACGCCCTTGGACAAGCACCACATGCATGCACCTCCTATCAGAATACTTTTCAGTTTTCTAGAATAGCGAGCTGGTGCTATTTGATTTAATTTGTTTAACTTACGTAATTATAGTTATGTACCTACTTTCCTTTGACTTCAAGTCTTTGATTTCAATCAATTACATGCTAGTAATCCTATGGATTGGGTCTTGCAAACAATTATACAAGTTGGATTGATCGAGTATCAAAACAAAACTTCTTGACTCCGAAGTGTCTGAACAAATTCCATTAAGCCAGTAATTTAATTTGTAAGCTAATTTTAATTAAGTGTAACTTCTAAGACACGGTAGCAATTATATACAGGGTGTAATCAATAATACACACTACTCATTTGTCAGGTCTAACGTCTAACGTGCTCGTAAGGTGGACCATAGTTACTTTTCTTATTTTAATTTGATCCTTGTTTCATATGTAAATTAGTGAGAATTTCGTATATTTTAAAAAGCAATGAAACAAAAGAAATTCTACTGTAATTGGTTCATGAACATACCTGGGATAACTCGGGGCATTTATACGAAAGTGATGTAGCAAAATATTTTATCGACTAAAAATATATCGATGTTACTGTGAATGACAACTTCAAAATATTATTCGGCATAAATAAATATTAGGCACTTACTCTTCAATTAAAATAAAAAATAAATTTAAACGGGTAGTTACGCGTTTATTTTAAAATAGTTTTCAAAATATACAATTAACATTAAAATATCAATATTTAAATTGTCATTTTGATTTAAGGGCATTTTCGCGAGAAGAGATACAAAAACTTATTTTTCTGAAACAGGTAAATTTTAAGTTTTTCCTGCTCAGAATCACGAGCTCTTTCGATCCTACTAGAAGAAAAAAAGTGTCCCAAATTTTTGTTTCTATTACGTAACCGTTTTTCAAACACTTTGTACAGCGGTTACAAAGTGGAGAGCATGTAAAATGTATGAAAAATGTGGGACAATTTTTTTCTTGTACTTTTTTTCTCCTAAATTGAAAGAGCTCGTTATTCTCAGTAGGAGAAACATAAAATTGACCTACCTTAAAAAAAATTTTTTTTGGATCTCTTCTCGCGAAAATGCCCTTAAATGACATCTGCATATTTACTATCTGAAGAGGCCCGATATCAGACAGGACATCGAACCTCTGTACTGTAATCGAGAATGTTCAATAAGCACATCTTTTATTATAATTATATCGACATCTTTTTAATCGATATCAAATCCCTATAACTTGCCCCCAGTTATCCCAGGTCTGTTCATGAAAGATTTAAATTGGATTGCATCGCCTATGTACATTATAATGTACATTAGGTCTTACGAGGTTAATGAGGTGCTTCGCGAGTCTTTTCGGTCAGCGTGGACGTGCTTCGTACGTGACATGTGGACTGACGGAGTCACAACAATAGACAGCAAACAGTGTATTTTTCTTTTGTTCGTCATAGTTATAGAGTCCCATCTAAAATTTACCACCTCTCGCGATATGTACCTCTCACTTATGCTGTTGTGACACAGACGTGGACCGACTGGAATACCACAGACTAAGTTGTCAAAAAAGGCCGTATTTCCAGACATGCGACGCTTAAAGACATAATCCGCAGATCTCTTTCCACTATCAATGTACCTGGTCTTCTCGAGATGGTATTATCAGAGATGATGGTAAGAGACCTGATGGTGTGTCTTTGGTTCCTTGGGTAATGGGACGGATGTTGGTGTGGGATGTTTAACTATAAGGAAGTATCTCCTTTGAAACAACAAACACACTTTCACATCCTCCTCCTTTTTCATCCTCCTATCTCCTCCTTCACCCTCTCTTCTCCTCCTCCTATTACATACTTTTATATAACTTTAAATATATGGAAGTATATAAGTATGATTTGTAAGTACCTACTTAATATGTTCGTTCGGGTAGAGTCTTGCAACAGTTACAACTTACGAACACGTCATATAAAATTGTCTTTAAAAACGGTAAATATAGTTGTGACTGGTTAATCAAAATTTTGATTTGCTGTAAATGTGATGATATCGGGCAAAGGGACCATATTGTCGATGGCGCTTTAAGGTGCATTCAGACTAAAAGAGCATTCGCTGTTCTATCCCCCGCTCTACGAAATCAACCAATCACGTTTTGTGTAACGATCGAATTTCGTAGAGTGGGGGGTTAGAATAGCGAATGTTCGTTTGGTCTGAATGCACCTTTATAGCCTGCGAGATGTTAGAATGAACTTTTGACAGTTATAGATTAATCCTTATTAATATGAGGGTAAGACTCACCATTTTTCCGATAGACTTAACGTCATATACGAGTAAAGATCATTTCTGAACTGTCAACTCTTAGAAATTGACACTATACAGCGTGTGTATTTGATATGGGCGAATATTTTAATGGCGATTACTATCGGACCTAGGGAACCTGTTTACATACATTTCTTTAGGAAATGAAGGTATTTTTTTTCATTCAAAATAATTAAACACGCACTGTATTGCATCAACTGTTAGCCACATTAATTAAAGTAGATATAAGTATCTAAACGTCATACGAGTGTCATGTCAGTTGGACGGCATACATTGCTGATGGGTTGCACTTAAGAAAAATCATTACACCTAATTAACAGCAAAATTTAACGAAATGATTGTCTTATACGATTCGTGGGATCCGATATTATTGCTGGATTTATTATTCGCCCGTATAAAATACACACGCTGTATTCGTCTGACGGCGTTGCTGTTGTATTAGTATTTTGTATATGAATTTATGAACAGAACGCCATAAGCGCCATCGACAATATGATCCCTGATAACATCACAAATAGTCATATCGATGTACCTATTTCAGTTAATAAATCGTAAACAACATACAATACATCCTTTCATTCTTTATCTCTTTGTTTTACGCGGCTAGTACAGAGGGAACGCTATCGCTTGTCTAATAATACCGTTAAAATGAATGGACCGCTTTAAAAGGAAATCGAAATAAGAGTTATCGCGCTTGCCTTTGTGTGACCTTCAACCGCGTAGTACAAACACAAGAGTCAGCGAGAGCGGGAGCGGGTTTTGATAAGAGTCATACTGCCTTTGTTATATTAAACCGTTAATATGTACGTATATGCTTATAGTATGTGTGGCATGTTGACCACCAGACAGAGCGTTTATCAAATTATTACTTATGAAATTATTGCGTCATGTTAAAAACTCAAGACAATCGAGAAATAGTTATTTATGATACAAGTGTGGAAAGCAGGCTCGCTTCATTCGTGTTTTATAGTAACCGGCACTGAAAAAAGCCTACATTTCAACATGTGTATCATACAACATTTTACAATGCATTATGCGACGCACTCGCGGCTAATTGTTAAGGTGCATTCAGACCAAAAGAGCATTCGCTGTTCTATCCCCCGCTCTACGAAATCAACCAATCACGTTTTATGTAACGATCGAATTTTGTAGAGTGGAGGGTTACAATAGCGAATGTTCGTTTGGTCTGAATGCACCTTTACGGGCTCGCGATGAACTCGCTGCGAGGTCGCTACACTTGCAAATCGCAAGTGTACTAAGATCTTGATGACTGTGGTCTAATAACTTATTTCTTATTGTTACAGGTAATGATCACATTGGCCACCGGACATAATTATCGATACCCGCACAATTTATATTGTTCGGCAGCATATACTGGACTCGTATATTGATTCAGATTCCGATTTAATGGTTTATTCATGGTAAACACATAATCTACATGAAATAAAACTATGAAAAACGGATAAACTCGCGTATATTAATTAAATTTAACTTCATCCCGACGTTTCCCTAAGTTAAATTTAATGAATATACTCGAGTTTATGCATTTTCATAGTTTTATTTCATGACTAATCCTCGCGGTAAAGGAAGAAAATATTCCATAATCTACATATAATTTCTAAAATATTGGGTACCTAACTCGACAGGTATTTCAATTCTTGCTATGCTGTCGCGGTGATTATTGTGATTTCAAAACGGCCGGTTAAAACACTCCTCGTCGACTCAACGGGCGCACACTCAACTAATTAAAATTGTAGACCACTCAGACAGGAACTATGTCAAAGTGATGCTGTAAATCAAACGTATGTATGATATCTCGTACTACTTGTCATTTTGACAAGCCTCAAATTGGCCTAGGGTCCCAATTGGTTCATCATCATATCAGTCGAAAGATTGCCACAATGACCGGTCCAGCACGACCCTCATCCAGCGGACTCCTGCGACCTTCACCAGGTCATGAGTCCAATTGGTCGACTTTTTATAAATCGCCATACTCTTATGCTTTAAATCTAGATTTCAGAGCTCCGCTGTAGAAACATTAGTACACGTCAGAAAGGCCCTAACCCTAGCGGGTAGGGTTGCCGATTTCCAGGATTTAAAATCGAAAACTCTATCATAATTTCGTAAATAGCTGAATATTTTAACCAAAAATTCATACTTTGTTGAAGCTTTCATGTACTTTTGATGGTCTATAATCGATTTTTGCGA
Organism: Thaumatotibia leucotreta; assembly: GCA_025490895.1. NCBI lineage: Eukaryota > Metazoa > Arthropoda > Insecta > Lepidoptera > Tortricidae > Thaumatotibia > Thaumatotibia leucotreta. The sequence goes on along the minus strand of JALPQI010001315.1, from coordinate 110,160 downwards.
GTAAAATTTAAGCTACTTCCTCGTATCTAATTTACGTACCGAATCCCAATTTAACAGTTATGTTATATTTTAAAACTTTATTGTTTTGGAACAACTCAAATTGTTTTATTTGTATTTTTTAGGTAGTAAAACTATGTATTATTATTATCTCTTTATTCGGTTTTCTTCATTATTATTAAGTATTGTGAGCCTATAGTGTCCCACGGCTCGGCAAAGGCCTCCCCCCATTTTCTCCAATTCTATGTCGACCTGCCTCCGGCCACTCTTTCAGAAAGAAGTCCAGAGCTCGTCTCGCCATCGCCGACGAGGTGTGCCGCGTCTCCGATTGGAGCTGTCGGGCTGCCACTCTGTGGCTATCCTGGCCCACAGCTCACTGGCATTCGACAGACGTGACCCTGACCAGCCCAGTCCCACTTGTATTTTTTAAATATTAAATGTCATGTCGGCCTCCGTAGCCTAGTTGGTAGTGACCCTGCCTGCTGGAGCTGGAGGTTCCAGGTTCGAATCCCGGCGAGGGAATTATGTGTGTATTCATTTATCACAAATATTTGTTCCTTGGTCATGGCTGTCTATGTATTTAAGTATCTATATGTATCTATCTATTATATATGTCGTCGCTTGGTACCCACGTCACAAGCCTTAATTGAGCTTACCGTGGGACTAGGTCGATTTGTGTAAGATGTCCCAAGATATTTTTTTTTAATATATCATATACGAAAGAAAAAAAAATATAATGCCGAAGTTTATTAACGCCAGAGGTGGGATTTGGTCCCACGTCCTCAGCTTTTGCGGCTAATACCTAAACCACTCGGCTACTCCAGCAAGGTTTCATCATCATCAGCCTATGATAGTCCACTGCTGAACGTAGGCCTCTCCTATTAACTATGCGTATAGACGCATTAAGAGGTAAATGCCTATAATTGCCACGCTGGGCAAGCGGATTGGCGATCGCAGGAATGTGTCCATTATGATGACGCTGCTGCCCATCATCAATCTTTTATAAAATAATGGTCAGTGACACTTCAATCCCATAGTCGACTCTTACGACACCCGCAGGAGGAGTTGGAGTCGTGACGTCAATCCGCTTGCGGGTGGCGCTTATGGGCATTTACCTTCTAATGCGTTTATACGCATAGTTAATAGGAGAAGCCTACATCTAGCAGTGGCTGATGATGATGATGATATGATATGTAATATTCAAACTTATTATTTTACGTATACCCTGAAAACCCTACTCTTATCGCATAATGCCGTTTAACTCGTAAATTTCCGAGTCATGTGACGCTCCATACACACAGAAGTACCCAACAAAGGAGCACTTACGGATTCCCAGAAATCCGGGATGAATATGGATGGCATTTCTTTATCCGCTGCCGAAATATGACAAAACCTTTAGGGTCTAACCTTTACCGACGTGAAGTTTTCTTGAAGGGATTCTACTTAGAAACGTCATAAGGTAATAACGATGCGACATGCGACGTCCCATTGAGATCGTTAAGAGGAAAAAATAAGGGCCTGTTTCACCAACCACCACCCATAGAATAAGTATACCTGGGTGCTTAAGACAAGTTGCCAATCGCTAACGCTTAATCGTCAATCGTAAACGAAAAGCAGCTCTCAGTCTTTGTCGCACTAATATGAACGAGTGACAGAGAGGGAAAACTACGATACGCTACTAAGCGTTAGCGATTGGCAACTTGGCTAAGCATCCTGGGCATTTTCCAAAAATTTTGTTAAAAATAAGATTCTGAATTTTGATTATCATAATTGCCAAACCTATTCGAAGTTGTGTTGCCAACGACACATGAAATCAGATCGTATACAGTATGTTTCTTTTTGTTATCGATTATTAGAAATTATACGATGTGTTAACATGATACTGGCTGGCTTTTATTGAAACCGAGGAACGCGATGTAGATTTTTATCCAAACCGTGAACATTATTCTATTCAAAATGCAAATTTTAATAGTAACCAATGTATGTACATACTTCAAAACCAATCGTTAATTTGCACTTGACAATGACAGATCGCATCCACTCACAAAGTTTGACAACTAAGCAGTACACGCGTTACATTGATTATTCGGAGGAAATAAAATTAAATGTACTGTCAATTTAATTATTTGTCAAATGTTACTTGAAAACGATTGCTAGTAATGCGTATTATTGCCCGTTTTCGTAAAAGCCAAGGTCATAGTAACACACAAACACACTGTGGATTAAAAAAAAAACCTTTTATTAATAGATATTAACGTCAGACTTGCCGTGTGGTGACAGCAGTAAGACATTTGTCACCACCCCAACTCTTCCCGCGGGTGTTGTAAGAGTCGACTAAGGGATTGAAGTGTCACTGACTATTCTTTGATTTGATTGATGACGGGCAGTAGCGTCATCATAGTGGACACATTACTGCGATCGCCAATCCGTTTGCCCAGCGTGGTGGTTATGGGCATTTACCTCTTAATGCGTCTATACGCATAGTTAATAGGAGAGGCCTACGTCCAGCAATGGACTATCTAGGCTGATGATGATGATGTAACGTCGAAGACCATTTCTATACAGGGTGTAATCGATAAGTGTTTACAGGTCATAATTCCGTAAATATGAGATATATCAGAAAACTTTCAACTGATATCGAAAGTACGTTACCCAACGAGTAAAATTACATTAATAACTTTTTCTAAATAGATGAAGTTATATTAAAAATACTAACTTAAGACGCTCCCATACATTTAGTATGACAACTTAGAGCCTTAAAGAATGTCGGGTGTCGTAAGAGATAAAACTGTTAGAGATTCGTTATTTGTACGAATACATTGTAATAAAATAATAATACTACCGTTTATGAAATAATTAATCTTAGATTTATTCTTAAATAAAAAAATATTCGTATTAAACTAGTCTTATAATTAACGGCTACGTACTAAATGTATTCGAGGGTTTGAAGTTAATATTTGAGATATTTCTGATTTTATTTCAAAAAAGTTATTAGTGTAATTTTACTCGTTGGGCAATGCACTTTCGATATCAGTTTTTTTTTCTGATATCTCTCATATTTACGGAATTATGGCCTGTAAACACTTATCGATTACACCCTGTATAGTAAACCTGCGTGGAGGTTAAGAGATTGTCCAATTAGCTATTGGACAACCCCTCGTCACGGGGCACGCTGCATATATTTTCTAAATAACGCCAAGGTTTAAAAGCATCACATTTTTGTGTCAAAAGCTAGAGGGTTTTTCCGCTTTTTAATGTTCTTTTGATGGATACTAAAACTCCGTAGCTGTCAGGCCGGTGATGGAGTATGAGTTATGTTTAGCAATGAAATATAGGTACTTATTTATGAATTTAATTACTTTGTATGTTGACAAGTTATAATCAGTATAATTTTGTACGAGAGTAAACTTAATAAAAACTTTTCTAAGGGCTTATCCATTAATCACGTCATACTGTACAGGGGGAGGGATGGGTCAAGAAATAATCACCAATTATCACCATAGTAGCATCAGACAAATCACGTGTACTTACTCTCTACTGAACAGCATTATATTTAGTTAAAAACTAAATAAAAATTATCTAGGTATACTTTTTTAAAGATCACTTTTTATACTTACATAAGCAGATGTCAACTGAACAAGTGATATTAAAAGGATTACAAGTTGGCTATAAATTACACGTCATATTGGCGGCTACGGGGAGCGAGGGGTCTAAAATAGGCCGAAATCGTATGATGTGATTAATGGACTAGCCCTATGTAAAATGATTTGCGATGAAACTGAACACTTTTAGTACAGGTACTAAATTGCAATTTGGCCCTCGCCATCTTGTGCATTAAAGTTGATCGAATCGAAAGAATCCTCTTTTAAATATGTTACGATATTCTTATTACATAGAATTAAAGTTCACTAGGAGCATTTTGGTCTTGGACTTTTGAGCATTTTTGTATACACCTTATTTTACCTTTGACTGTACGTACTAATTTAATAAAATATATTAATAATTTAATTACATCCCTGCGATTTGAAACACTACATGGTTTAACCAGATAAATTAATGATAGTACCTATAAAAAAAAAATTTACGCCGCCTTGGAATTGACCAGTGGCAAAATGTCGCTCGAGACCCTGATCAGTGGCGTTCTCTCGTATTGGAGGCCAAGACACACTTTGGGTCGCTGCGCCAGAGGACCCAAAGAAAAGTGAGAAGAGAGATGAGAAATGATGATGATGAAAGAGAAATGAGGAGAGAGGAGAGGTAAGTAAGTACCTATAAAATCCATCTAGTTAATTACCTCAACTCAGACATCATTATCAGTCTTATCTCAGTCCACTGATGGACATAGGCATCTACGCGCGATCTACGGGTATGGACGCATTACGACGTAAATGCCTATATGCCACGCTGGGCAAGCGGATAGGCGATCGTGGTAGTGTGTCTAGTATGATGATGCTGCTGCCCATCATCAGTCTTCAAAAAAGATTGCGTGGTGCCGGCAAGAATACATTTGTCACCACCCTACTGACTCACCATTTTTCCGATAATCTTAACGTCATATAGGGGAGAGTGGGTAGGATTCGTACAGCGGGAGCATTCGTACAGTGGTCATATCTCCGCTATCCGACACGCGAACATGTTCATATTTTTATGTATAACGGCCACTAATATGCATAACTTATCACCGAGATGGGATGGAAATATGGCAGAAAGTTTCTCAAAAAAAAAATAAAACGTGTTTTTGACACCTCAAAGTAATCATAAGAGTCATTTTTAAATGCATTTATTTCAGAAAGCTTTGCTCAGTTACACACGTAATGCTAATCTTTGAACTACGTATGAAATGCTTAATTATATGATTAGGATACCAGTTATTTTTATTTTTTGGGGTACTTTCGTACAGCCAAGAATGTATGAGAATCCTTACTGTACGAATGTACCCCAATATTTTTGTTAAGTGAGAATATTGTTTTTTCCAAATGAAGTCGTCGATATATGAATAAAATATTTGTAAATAAATACAGACAGTTGAGAACAAAACTAATACTGTGGTAAAAAATACTATGTACGAAGGTACCCCACGCATGGGGCGCTTTCGTACGATTTTCATTTTTTGGGAAAAACTATCTGACGTTCTTACCTTACTTTGTATTAGCTCTAAGCCGAACTATTATTAAAGCCAGATAATATAGCCACCAAGCAGCATTGATTTCATTTAAAAATAGCTTGTACTTTTTTTCTACGAGGCATAGAGTAAAAAGTGTACGGATCCTCCCCACTCTCCCAGGATGATTCTTGAGTCATGAGCAGGAGTGCACAGGGTACTAGGGACGGTCACGCTGTGCAACTTTCACTTCGGAGACAACCGAGAAATTGCATAAAAATCTCTCAATTATGAGATTAATTATGATTATGAATTATGATTAAGGATCAATTAACTCATAATTAAGATGAAATAAAACTATGAACACTGATAAACTCGCGTTTATTAACTAATTTTAACTTCGTCCGTCGTTTACAGGGTTCGTGGTCTGCGGATGACTTAAGAAGTTAAAATTAGTTAAATGTATAAGTTTATCCGTTTTCCTAGTTTTATTTCATGTGTAATCCTCGCGGTAACCGAAGAAAATATAATAATTAAGAGTTATTTTTTGTGATTTCTTGCTTATCGCCGTAGTAAAAGCTGCTCACCGTGACCATCTTTTGTATCCTGTTCACTCCTACTCATGGCCCAAGACTCACCCTGTATAGAAGGCTCATTTCTAAACTGTCTAATGTCCATTCTCAGAAATCGGCAACTATAAAGGTTTCAAGTGTCACTGATCATTCATTTATTGAAGCTTAGAATAATGTAAGGCAACTCAGTAAACAATTAAAATCTGGATGAAAAGTTGCACCTAAGTAAATGTGGCATATAGGTACATGAGCCTGTCAAAATAACAAACATAAACTCTCTGAGCAGCTAATGTATCTTAGCAACAACTTTCAAAGCTTCTACATATGTGTATACAATATACAGAGTGCCCGCGAGGAACCCGCATAATTTTAACCACGTATATCTTAGGCCAAATGAGGGTAAACATTTTATTGAGCTTAGAAAAAAAACAAAGAATAATTTTTCAATTTTTTGTGTTTATGTTACTTAAAAACGTTAATTTTATGATTACAACTGTAATATTAAACGAATTGAAACTTAGGTTTTCCTAAATGTCACTGTTTGACTTCTGTCAATTAGGATATTTAGTTTACGTCCCATTATCGACGCATTTACATCAAAAGACATTTGCCACTGAGTCACTATGAAAACATATTTTTTTAAATTGGGTTTAACTCTTACAACTACGCGACACCAGAAAAGTTCATATTACATTTTTTATTTAAATATGATCAGGAATCCACTGTGGAAATTATGCGGAATCATCACGAACACCTTGTATATACTTGTAGATATAATATAATGGCTTTATGTTTGCTCCATTGTCATTAAACTTTGGTGTCAGGACGTCTGAGAAGTTAACAGAGAGCTCGTCTCGGTAATTGTATACTATCTCCGAATAGAACTATAATACAATATACATGTACGTATACTATACACACTAATACAAAGTACAAGTAAGCCATAAGCGGTAGCGGGTCATGTTTAGTGCAAGCCGATTTCGGACGGGCGCGGCATCTCTAAGTAATACGATAATTAAAATATAAGTAATACAACAATAAATAAAATAATACATACATCATCATTGTCAGCCTCTGTAGGCTAGTTGGTATTGGTATTGACCCTGCCTACGAAGCTGGAGCTTCCGGGTTCGAATCCCGGCGAGGGCATTATTTGTCAAAAATATTTGTTCCTTGGTCATGGCCATGGCTATCTATGTATCTATAATATCTAGATGTACATATATATCTAATTATCTATTATATACACGGTGCTCGCGAGCGTTGCGAAAGATTTTAACTAAGTATGCATTCTAGACATCAAAATAAACAAAAAATATTATGAGACCTAATGTGAAATTCCACAAAAAAAACTTTTTTTAGTCTTTTTGAATACTTTTTAACATTTCCAATACTTTTTATCATAGCAACAATTTGTTAAAATTATTTTTTTTATCATAACAATAATTTGTTAAAATTAATTTTTTGAATGTTTTTTTTTAGGGACAGGTTTTTTCGTCAAGTCTATTCTCATTTTTTGATTGTCAGGCAAAAGGTGTGGTAATATTAGAACACAATGTGGTAGCATTGTAATCAAAAATAAGTTTTATGACGAGTTACGTCGAAAAACTTATTCTAAAAAAGGTTAATTATCTCTGGAACTTAGCCGAATCCAGAAAATTTTACATAATATTAAATACTCTAAATATACTCAGGAATTCAGCATTAAAATCTTTCGGAATGCTAACGAGCACCGTGTATTTATATCGTCGCTTGGTACCTACCTATATCACAAGCCTTAATTGGGACCTTACCGTGGGACCAACTCGATTTGTGTAAGATGTTCCAAGATCTTAATATTTATTTATTTATGTATCGACAAGCTATAAGCGGTAGCGGTTAGCAGTTAATTTTCAGTTCACATTTGACTCGATGCTAGAGAGAATGCAGTGTCTGTAAATAATAAATACTTATATCATCAGCCTATTGCTGTCCACTGGTGGACATAGGTCTCTATTTTCTATACGAATGGACATCGCAGTAGTGTGCCCTTTATGACGCTGACCGTCATCAATCTTCGATAAATTTTACCAGTGACTCTTCAATCCCTTAGTCGACTCTTACGACACGAGGGTTTGGAGAATGTATCCTTTAACTCAACTTAATAAGTACTAGAGAAAATAAAGTACAGTCGACGACATAAATTTGTATGAAAAATGTTATTTTCGCAAAAACTTATTTGAGCAATTTTCATAAAGTTTGTACATATGGATCACGTCTTCGATATTGATAAAAATTGGTAAACTGGTTAAGTCAGTGATGCTGGGCAAGATACACCACATTTCTCAAAATGTCCCAGAAAGTTTGAATGGAAGTTTCCTTTTTTGTTACCAGATTCGTATATATTTTTGGTAACAAAAATTTAATTTTTTATTAACAAGGATCGGACAAACGCCCGTCATTTCGAAAAAATAACCCTGTTCCGTACAATAGAGACTTCCTTATGATATGATGTTAACATATTTCATTTTATAAGATATTTTTTAATAACACTATCACAAAGTATCCCAAATCCTTCTTACCTGTATGTACCCTGATTGTGAATTTATGACAAATAAACGACTTAGAATTTTTGATATTGAATTTTGATCTATTGCGTGTATATCTTCGGTTATCGCAATAGCATGAAATAAAACGATTTAAACGAATTATATTGCGTATATTAATTAAGGTTGTAACGAGGTTTCGAACAATCATGGTATGCACAAGTATCTAAGAAATAGTTGGGATCTCCTAAATAGATACTTTGTGTTCGTATTATAAAAAAAATATCTTAGATAAAAATCTTAAATTAATAAAATATGTTAAGATCATAAGATAAGGAAGTCTCTACCATACGGAACAGGGTTATGTTTTTAAAATGACGGGCGTTTGTCCGATCCTTGTTTATTAATATCGGAAACGAGATCCAAATGTACAAACAGCAACACTCCTAAGGGACCATTAAAGACAGAGCAGAGAGAAAATGAAAGAGATAAATATATTTATATTATGTCAACTTCAAATTAAATAATACACGGGAATGTTGATTGTTCGCAACTTGGTCGAATAATACAAATCGGCTTCCGAAATCTTATGAGACTGGTATCACGACTTCGGCCGAACTATGCTGACCAATGGCGCAGGCATTGCTACGGTTAACCAACGATCGCTCGCGGTTTCTTCAGAAGGTGACATTACCATGGTTACGTAATAACAAAAATCGCGATTTTTCCGGAAGCTGACGTTACTATAGTTACGTTATATATAACATCCGCTTTAGTCCTGGAGACGTCAATCTAACTTCAGAGCCGGTAATTTGACTGCTAAGCTGCTATGTAGAAATTTTCGTTTATTTTCCTTTCAACGGCTGTCACTGTCAGATATTTTTTCAAAGTTTGAATTTCAGCCAGAAACTATCAAGTCTCTATTAAACATTTGTATGGCTACTGACAGATTAAAGGATTATAGGTAGACTGTCAAACGTCTATCTACCATATTTCCACAAAGGTTACACAAGTTTTCAACTAACGTCAACTAAGAGATCTGATGAATTATAATAAAAACAGCAATAGCATTTGTCTCTGTCAATGAAAAAAATAATTTAAAATTGCCCGATAACATGGCTATTTGTAAAAATATCTTGACTTGAAAAAATACCTCGCCTATTAATGTCAGATAAATCATGGCATCCGATTTGAAGAAACCATGATTAAATTACTAAACGGTTTTAAACAAATCTATGAAGAACTGTCGTTATCCAGTTTCCACTAGGAACAACGACATCTAGCGTCTAATCATGGCCAATAGCTAATTCTTAATTTTCGTAGTCGAAGGAACTTTTATTATGTCAACTAGTTTTCAAATACTGAAATTTTGACGCAACAAAGATTCGATGACATATCATCGGGGACCATCGGAAATGTCGCGATCGTACCTACTAACGAAAAATACCGAACCCATAATATTACACGACTAAATTGCATCCTTTAGCAAGTGGCTCAACATTCCTATGTAACTGACATGTGACTGTAAGTGTGATTCTCTTTCATGCAATATTTCCAATTTCTGAAGTGTATAGGTACCTAGCTGTGTTGCTGTTTGTACAAAATTATTGATAAATGGAACCCTCCACGGAAAGAACATGTCTAATCAATTCAAATTATAGAAGGAAAAACCACCTTACTTTTAACTTTTAACATAATTAATAACATTAATAACTAATAATAAGGTGTGAATTTGCCCTGTTTTTTTGGATTTTTTCCGTGGACTCTTCAAATGCTCATTATTAACTTAACAGTACGTTTGTGGAAAGCCCATCCCACATAGGCTTTCCCTATATTATAAATATCCGCCATATTAATGATGTATTTCCTGGCACCAACGTCGGATGTCATTACTTCAGATCAACAGCTCCGCATCATAATTGGCACTAAGTAATACGAAAAGTTATCGCCAATTCGATAAATAACTTCCGATAGTAGGCGTGCTTTGATGCTAGCTAATTATGGCAAAAATCTCGTAGAATTCGAGCTTACGAAAAATAGTTTTCCTTAAAAATAGGTATACATTAGGGTGGGGAGTTTTTTAGCATTTTTGGATATCATAAACTCAATAGGGCTCAAAAGTTTCGTATTTTTTTGTAGATTCTAGTAAGGATTAGTATTTCCCACTATTACGAGTATGACTAACAGAAAAAACCTTATTTTTGTTCTGTGGTTATTCTAATTATGATGCTACCATCATCAATCTAATGATACGAGTATCTAGTTGCTATGGAAACAAGCTCTCTCGTTGCAGAATCGGATCATTCTGGAATTGGCAAGCATAGCGTGTCGTAGTTTAATCAAATGCAAAACAGACGCTCGGCTTATGCAGCGCGTGATGTCTGCTGTTAGGGGCTGTGAATACGAACTTTGCGACTCATCTTGTGTACCATGTGCAGCATAGATCTTGACTAGGGCTGCCAACCATAGTTCACAAATATGCGGTACATTCGCGAATGAATTCCGGGACATGGCTACAAAATGCGGGACGCATGGACGCGAATGCATGAAAAAGTGTATCAAGTGATAAAAACCGACCAACCGCGAGTCGGACTCGCGTACAAAGGGTTCCGTAGCAGTAAATGTAAAAAAAATACTATATGTACACTTTTTACAGATTTTCCTGTAAACTATATACATAAGGAATTATTTTCTGTAATTATTGCCAAATATTAAGCTCAGTACTTTCGATATTATTATTGTTTAGTGTTCCCTGAAAAACGGGACAATCCGCGTTCCGCGCGTACCCTTTGCGGGACCCATACTTTGAGGCCCCAGAAACGGGACGTCCCGCATATAGCGGGATGGTTGGCAGCCCTAATCTTGACATTAAGGTCGTATAATATAGTATTTTATGCAACCCTTGTTTAAGAGCTGTCAAAAAAGGTGAGTGGCATGATCGAAATAGTATTTTACACAATCGTGTTATAATAGAAAGCTAGAGCTTTTCAGTCGAGTACCGTGTTTAGACCAAGAAGCTAGTAGCCTATGTAAACTTAATGACTTTTTATCAAGTAATAACATAATACATCATAGGCAGTTTGGTTTTCAAAGAGGTAAAAGCACAACCTGGCACAATTCACAGATGAAGTGAACCAGCACCTAAATGATAGGAAGCAGATAATTGCAGTCATGATAGATTTCAGTAAAGCATTTGACACCCTCAATCATGAAATATTGTACAGGAAACTTCAGCAAAATGGAATACAGGGGCCTGCACTAAATTGGTTTAAGCACTATCACCAGAATAGATCTAGCACTGTCAGTATTGCAGGTAAGCGAAGCGACCTCCTGAGCTCTTGCTATGGCACAGCCCAGGGGTCGATTTTGGGACCGACTGAATACTTGGTTTATGTTAATGATATGAATAACCTATTCCAAACAGCCTCTGTGTACCAATTTGCTGATGACACATGCCTTTTGACTGCCAATGCTGATCTTGGCACTGCTGAGAGTCAAATGCAGAATGAGTTTAACTTGTTATGTAAATGGTCGCATGATCTAGGATTGTCTATAAATTATAATAAAACTAAAGTGCTGCATATTCATTCTCCTTACATTAAAACAACAGGCATTCCTAGTATCGTGGCCCATGAGCACTCATGTATGCACACAAATCAAAATAGTTGTGAATGTAGCTGTGAATCTTTGGAGGTTGTCCGCAGTCTCACATACTTAGGTCTAAAAATTGATAACGCATTTAACTGGGGACCTCATGTTGATGTTGTATGTAATAGATTAAGAGCAGTGCTCAGCAATATTAGTATAATTAAGCAAAAAATGCCCTACAGCATACTACGTTTATTGTATCTTGCGCTGGCGGATTCAATAATCGGGTATGGCATCTCAAGTTACGGTAGAACTTATAAAACTTACTTACAGAGAATCTACGACTTACAAATTAGACTACTGAAAATGATTGTTCCTCTTAAGCTAAAGTTAGAACATAAAAACAACTATGATAAATTATTTAGTTACTGCAGAGTTTTTTGTGTATATGATAAGGCCAAGTTATCAGTGATATTAGAATATAAGCACCATATAGGAGAGCTGAATAGATATAATAGGCCTAGCAGTCTTCGTAGTCTTCCTAATGAACCTAACTTCACAATGTCAAAAAATAATAATAAATATGGAAATAGAGTATGGTCAACTTGCATGCCTACAACTCTAAACAGCTTTCCTGTAGAGGTAATTGATAGCTTAATTGTGAACCCTATTAAAACTAAGAGTATTGTTAAAAAAGCGCTAATTAATTTAAACCTAAACAGCTCAAAAAGCACTGATAAATAAGTAGTTAAATAGGTAATAATAATATATAGTTAGAACAGTTGATATTATACAGTGTGTGTCTTTGATAACGACATTCCTTTTAAGGGGTGAAAGTACAAGTCTTAATGAACTGAAATTAGCATATTTATTTAAAGTATTTAAAAAAAAATTTTTTCATACAAATTAATTCGGCACGCAATGTATCAGTAATAACAATAACTAATAAATTAAACCTAACAATTGACATATGATTTCATTGAAATCTCGCTCTTAGTGACATCCTGACAATTACAATTAATTACCTACCTATTTACATCCTACATGTCGGTGACACTTTTCGATGACAAGTCCGTCAAAAATCATGACCCTTGTTCATAAGAAAAGGAGTTAACAGCCCAGGGTGCCTAGCCAAGTTGCTAATGGCTATCGCTCAGTAGCGTAGTTTAGTTTTCCGTCTTTGTCATTCTTTCTTATAAGTGCGACAGAGACGATTAAGCGCTAGGTAATTTTGTGTCGGTATCAGATAATCGTTTTGTTTATGTACCGATTGAAAACTTCACATTGATTGAGTTGAAGTGTCAAGATAACATCAAGTTTATTGATCAACAGACCTTCCTAATAAATTTAATAAAAATGTTTGAACTAGGTAATGTGATTTCTAAGAAGTGATAATGTATGTGCAGTGATTTTTGATATCAGTTCAGTGAATAATACCTACGATTCAAAACGTGCTGGCTAAGACAGTAAGACACAGAAAAAATTGTTGATGTAAATTTGTTGTGCTCGTGTAGTCCAAATCTCGCATGCTTTAAATTGTAGTATTTTCTAGTAATGGATAATTCAGTAAATAATTTAACGTCGGGAACAGTTCGCAGTTACTTTAATGATTTGATCGAATTAAAATGAAAACGAAACTAGCTTTCCTCTCAGAAACGTCAAATAAATGTTTGCATTACATTGCTGCTCGAGATTTTTATAAAAATTAATTACTCTTAAATAATAAAGACAATCGTTATATTTTTTTACTAAAATGGTTAACAACACTTTAATCTATCGTTACTTAAAAGCAATGTCGCTATCAAAGACACACACTGTATAAAGGGGTATGACCCCTAACTTTCCTACTTAGATATAATCTTAAAAATAAAAGATTAACTCTAGGTTTAAGGTGTAAAACTAACATTGTTTGATCTTTAAAAATCTTTGATCTTTTCTACGAGTCAATAAAAATAAGTAAACAACAAATACGCTGAAACGAAGTGCGAATCTCGAGGTGGCTGCTCGTTGATGTCTTTTTCGAAAGCCCGCGATTCTTCAAAATTTATTACAGTTGCCTACAGCGTTGTATAATGAGGTCATTACAGTTGAGTTGCGAACTCAATGTAAATTTTGTGTACGTAATCGCTTGCCCAGCGTGTCGATTATGGGCATTGACCTCCTAATGTGTCCATATACATAGTTAATAGGAGAGGCCTACGTCCAGCTGTGGACTGAGAGAGGTTGATGATGTAAATTGGTGAAACAGGCTCTTAGAGTTGTGCATTTGTTTCTGGCCAGTATCCTTCAAAACGGTATAGGTACTCACGTGACTCCAATCGCCAACCCGCCTGCCCAGCGTGGCGATTACGGCAATAACCCTCGGGGAGGCCTATGTCCAGCAGATGTCTATCGGCTGACAATTATAAAAATGCGGTATGCATCGTGAATGATGACCAGAGATAGGGCAAATGTGCGTCATTGTTCGCAATAATACGGACATGACTCCAAAGTTGATTGAATAATTAATAATTTTCAGAAAATTACCCATTTGACACCAGTAACTATGAAAACCTTTGTAAATAAATAAATAAATAGAACATAATAAATAGTCACTTTAAAGCTTCGAAATCAAATTTCAAGAAATTATTCGTTTAATTACTCATTAAATCAACTTTGGAGTCATGTCCATATTATTGCGAACAATGACGCACGTTTGTCCTATCTCTGGTATTCATGAGACTGAAGACATGATGACTGAAGTGTCCAATAAGAACTGGTAGGTACAGTCGCCATAATATACATATATGGCGCCATATTAAATATATAGTAGCGACCGGAGCGCTCAAAAATATCTGATGGCGACTGTACCACATCCATAGGCCATGACTATACGAAACCTCATCCTGACATAATGAATTCGCGTTCCTCGCGACCCACATACATCCGCTACATTACCCAGATTTACTCTGAATTATTTACATACTTTATAACTATAGCGTGCTCATATTCTACCAACCTTCATTGGGAATTTCAACTTTGTATCTTTGGCTTAAAATCGGTTTTGTTGGAAAGTATTTGCTTGATAGGATGTTCAGGAAAATGTAAAAGGATTCGCTGGAGGCTAGGCTATTAATTAATGTAGGATATACGGTAGTTATGGACAGTAATTTGACTTTCAAGCAGTTACGAAATTGAGGAAATTTCGTTACTTTAAGTAGCGGTCTTAGTACATCTTGTTCTTATAGAAACACGCGGTATCTTTTTCTTTTTATTTGAAATGGGCTTCTCTCTCTCATGGCCACAGACCAGTCGAGAGCTGAGACGAGGCCTACGATGGAGTGGCTACCCGTCTATTTTCGTATACATTAAAAAGAGACGAGTAGCCACTTGTTATTCATAAGTCCGCGGCATAGTCGCTATCGCCGTCTGTCCCTCCCTATGTATGCTTAATTCTTTAAAACACGGAATGGGTTTGATATGGTTTTTAATAGATAGATTCAAGAGGAAGTTTTTAGTGTTGGTCTTGTACCCGTGCGAAGCCGGGGCGGGTCGCTAGTTAATTATAAAAGAAAAATAATCGTTGCAATATTTGCTGCCATTTTCCAATTATATTTCTAAACAAGAACATAAAAATAAACGTTAAGTTCGCTTATATTGTACGTGGCAACACTGTATCCGAGAGAATGAACACATTGCGCGCCTGCAGTCTTAGCACATTTTGTGTTTGAGTGCAACTCGCAGCTACCCGTCTCTTTTAGATTGTATTGATTAAAAAGGGACGTCTGGCTGCAAGTTGGTGTCAAATAGAAGATATGCTAGCTGAACAGCACGCGAAATATCGTCCTATTCCCCTTGAGTCAAGGTACTGGTTATACCACTGGTATAGCAGTGTTTAAATTCCCCGTATAAATACAGCGAGCTCCAAAGTTAGGCTCGCCGCACGGAGTTTAAGGACCGCAGACTTTGTTTTGAATGAGCTGAGATTGGTTTCCCTAAATTACGGTTTGGGGTTATCGAAAAAAAATATAGCGGTTTCATTACACATTTGATGATGATGTCATTTGTAACTATTTATGTGGAGAATATGAATAATGTACAATTGTACAGTCATCTGCGGCGATCGGCGATGGATCGACTTTAGAAAGATCGCCGGGAGACGCTGGATTAAGATCGCTTCCAATATGTGTTTGTCCAAATTGGAGGCCTTTATTCAGGAGTGGACGTCGTGTGGTTGAAATGGCAATGATGATAAAATAGTAGGTACAGTATAACGTTGTAAGTGCGAAAAAAAATGAGGTCTAAACGAGTGGCGATATATTAAAACACGCCTGAAAGTAGTGTTACGAGTTACGAATTTTCCTTTCGCACGTGTATTTTAGGTACGACTACAGTAACCTCGTAACGAGAAAATTTGTAATTCGTGTCGTTTTAAAATGAAACTCCCTTCAGTTTTGCATAAAACAAGCACCACCGCGTAGCCATGGTGATAAGCCAATAACAGACAGAAAAAAGTTAATACCTGTTAATCATCTTTTTTCTGTCTGTAATTGCCATGGTTACGGTCGCCTGAGTCACGCTAGTATTATGCAAAATTATGACACTTAAATTATGCAAACATGCATGTAGTGCCTATTAAATAGTAGGTGGCCCATTAAGGAACGGACTTAACAACACCAGAAAAATGCATATTTGCATAGTTTAAGTAGCATAATTTTGCATAAAACCGGCGTGATTCAACTGACTTGGCAACCGTAATCATGGCAATAACATACAGAAAAAAGTTGATTCACCCACCTACACCCAAATATGTATATTTTTTTATACTTCCTAATAAACCAACAGCAAGACTTATTTTATTTGGAAACAATAAAAAACCGTTTTCTTTGCTACCGTGTAACTCAAACTTAAGATTACATATGCATTAGGTTATTTTCCATTCCGCATGTAAATTTAAGCGCTGGAATGCTCATAACTTGGGTAACGTCCACGTGAAAATGAGACAATATCCATTAAGGTGGAATTTCGTCCTCCATGTTTTATGTAACCAGTTGTGTCTTAGGCATTGGTCTCACCGCGAGCTACTAAGCTATGAACTATGGGTTATAAAGCAGTAACTAATTGGCTAAAAGGTTTTACCTATGATGACATTGAAGAACTAATATATAACACTACATAACAGCCGTACACAAATAACATACATACACACACACACATACATTCACACACAATTTTTACGTTTATTGTTCATTCTATTTTAAGAAGAATTTATATTTGTTTTTTTAATTATTGTTCACTGTAATAGACATTAGGGAAGAGCGGATCTCCTGTGACAAGTATTCCTATACTTACTAGGAGATCCCTACCTTTATTTAATTTAAGTGATTGTTTAAGCGAAATAAAGTATCATTTTCATTTTCATTTCATAAACACAAATAAAAGATACGCACTCCCGTGTAAAAAAACGAGACAGCGAGACCAGAGCTTGATAATGGACTTAGCCAAGATGCCATTCTCCAATCGTATACTATAAGCGATAAGTAATAAATGTATGAGAATGACCTATATGGCCATGTGGTGACAGCAGTAACAATACATTTGTCACCACCCCAACTCTTCCCGCGGGTGTTGTAAGAATCGATTAAGGGATTGAAGTGTCACTGACTATTCTTTAATTTGATTGATGATGGGCAGCATCATAATGGAGACATTACTGCGATCGCCAATCCGCTTGCCTAGCGTGGCGATTATGGGCATTTACCTCCTAATGCGTCCTAATACGCATAGTTAATAGGAGAGGCCTACGTCCAGCAGTGGACTATCATAGGCTGATGATGATGATGATCTTGGCTAGACCAGCAGGTCTCGATTGCTATAGCGTTAGATTGCATGTTGATATATTTTGAGCACCGTAGCCGCGATATATTTCATGTCGACTATACCATTAACCTTTAGCAAATAGCCGAAGGAGTTCACAAAGTACACTGGCTACTGGATTATCCTAAACACATAACTTGCTCTTGCAAACATTCAAGGATTCCCTTTGACGGATACTTGGCTTTTAGAATAGAATATAATTTATATTTATTGCATAAACCTCAACAGTACCGTATAATTAAAAATTAATCTTGTAAGCTAACAATAACAAAATAAGATTGTTTTTGGTAGTTTTAGAAGGGTTTGGATTTTTTCTGTGTCCCAATATCTCTCAGGCAACGGGAATGTTCTTATTTTTTGGCCACCTTGTATAGTTCCATTTCCAGGATGCTTAGCCAAGTTGCCAATCGCTAACGCTTCGTAGCGTATCGTAGTTATCCCTCTCTGTCACTCATTCATATTAGTGCAACAAAGACAGTTAGCCGTTACCTTTCGCTTACGATTGACGATTAATCGTTAGCGATGGTAACTTGTCTACGCACCCAGAAGTAAGCGTTATTCTTACTTTTGGTTTAGTCAAATCGACCCTTAGTTCTATTTCTTATTTTTTCCACTCCCGTACTTTTACTTGTTATTTACAGGGCTGTGAACACACCTTTAAGCCCCTACCTTATATTAGATGTCAAAATAAGTCTATATTATCTATTCCATATAAACGTATTCGGGCACACACGCAGTGCGTTTTTTGGATTTTAAGACACCTCGTGTACACAAGACTTAATGAAATACATGGCTGCCAACCTAATTTTAAATGTAATTTCTGATGAATAGTAAACCATAGAGAAGCTTTCTTTTTCAATATTGACGTCTCCCGCCCGACCTTAATTATTAATAAAATTGTGCTCGACTAAGAATATTTTCTAAAATTTACAATTTTATTTGAAAATAATTGTGTGGTCGTAGAATAATTATTGTATGCAACATTGTTTTGAGTCAAAACATGCTCGTGGCGTCTTTAATACCTTTACCTTTACCCACGCCACACGCCACTCACCTTTTTTGACCTCTCTTAAATAAGGGTTGCATAAATACTATATTTAATCTGGGTATTAATTTGTTTCAGTTGGAAAATGTCCAACTCATGGACAAATACAACCTGCGGAACCCGTCGAAAGGCACGCTGTACTTCGCAACCACGCATCTCATATTCGTCGACCACGAAATGAAGAAGGAGACATGGGTATGTTTCGAATGTCTATTGCTCGTTTAGGGTTCATTTTTTATCATTTATTGTCAGCCTAGTCGGCAGTGACCCTGCCTACGAAGCTGGAGGCTCCGGGTTTGAATCCCGGCGAGGGCATTTGTTGTGTATTTATTTATCACAAATATTTATTTCTTGGTCGTGGCTGTCTATGCGATCAAGTATTTTTTATGTATTTTTATCAACTATATATATTCAAAGTCAAAGTCAAAGTCAAAATATTCTTTATTCAATTAGGCCCAGCAACGAGCGCTTTTGAATCGTTAAACTAAATAGCGAATGAGAGAAAAAAAAAACTACCTCCGGTTCTAACCCTACACCACTGCCTGAGAAGAATCCGGCAAGAAACTCAGCGGGACTTTCTTTTTTCAAATAATAGTTTTATAACATCTTACGGCTAACATGCATTAATTAAAAGCGAAACATAAATTTGATTTAAGGGTCGGATAGATGTGGGAAATTTTACAGATTCTGTCAAATTTCCCCATTTCGCACACGCGCACTTCACGCACACTACCTCATTTTACCGAGCGGGGTCATTGACCCTTGGTGATTTTTTTAATGAAGGCGGCCGAGTTTGTAATTTATCACTACCTCTTTTGAAAAATTACACTTGTCAAAGTACTAGATGGTAAAAAAGATAGAGAGGGATAGATTTTATAAGACTATCCTTGTCTTTTCGAGTCGTCTCAATGCAATGCAAAAGACAGATTTATTATATCGGGCTTGTAACCAATGCGTGTAATAGTACATTGTGCATCAAGGGAGGTAAGTACGGAATTACTAACGAGAGTGTTAGAAGCCCGACGCTATTAGGCGGAGGGCTTTTATGACTCGAATTAGTATTCCGCTTACCGACCGTGATGCATACAATGTTTTTCATCACACTTGCCAACCAAAAAATAAGTTTTAAGACATAATATTATTAAATGACGTACTGGCATTTCTATTACTCCCTAGGGAATTTCACTTTTCTATTACTCCAGCTACGCGCGCAAGCAATGGCGTGCTTAGACAGCAAGTGTGATGAAAAATATTTTTATAGGTATATAATAGTTCTCGCACTAGTGCGGCAAAAATCTGTACTGAAAATGGATTTTCAATACAGATCAATCAATTTGTTACAGTCACCATCAGATATATCCGAGCGACCACGGCACTCCAAAATATCTGAGCATGCTATCAGATGGCGACTGTACAGCATCGTATTCTGATTAGGAAATAGTAAGAGAAAATAATCCGCGGAGAAAATAATAGTAAGAGAAAACAAAATTGACTTGGTGCGAGAGTATGCCTGTTTGACCAACTGGTTGTAAGGCAAACCATTAGTCTGATCGGAACACGATACTGTTGAATATAGGCCCTAAGTATTCACTACCACCAGCTTTTATGAAGCGTAGACATTCAACTCTCCCACTGCTGTGTGCGTCAAACGCACAAGTGTCCACCAACGATTGCACATGCACAGTGCCAACGACGCCCATTTGCGAGTCCATACTAATTTGACATTTACAGAATTCGCTTCGGTGTAAGGGTTTGGTGAAGTAGTTTCCATGAAAAGCCAAACGAATGGAGTTATGCATTACATCTGTATAATTATTATGTGACTTACCAGCAGTTATCAGGTTTTAGGGAGCTTATTTTACTAAATTAAATTGCATTAATTATAAAAATAAAAATGCATATAGGTAAAACATTAAGACTTTTATTATTTATTATACACAATTACAACTGTAAATTGAAGAATTACAGTTAAAAGAAAAAAGTAGATCCTAAAAAAATTATGACATTCACTAATTTAAATATTTGATGTCATAATATAGGTACTAAATTAACAATATCGAAATTTACCAACGCCAGAGGTGGGATTTGGAGCCGCACTCGGCCACTCCAGTGGTTTAAGCATCAGCCACGAAAGCTGAGGACGTTGGGTTCAAATTCCACCTCTGGCGTTGGTAAGCATCGATATTTTTTCTGTGGTATATGGGATCAAATATTTAACTTTATATAGGTACATCGTAGTGTTACTACCTACTTAAAAAAATAACATTTCGTTGAGATATTATTGCGGTCTGTTTTTTTTGGCGGCATTGGAAATACAATATGCTGCTACTCTTTCTCACCACTCTCAAACTGTGTTTGGAGTTGCCAAATATAATTTAGGAGTAAGGCCAGGCATTTTAAATTTAGAAGTAAGCACTTCCTAATGAGAAAATCCTGATCCCATAGACATCATAGCTGAAACATCTTTGTGGTTTACATCCATACTATCATCGCTGAGCGTTCATCAGAACTGACATTAAATTTCTCTTGCACATTTCACACCGAAAATTGAATTTCGAGTGCAATCCCTTTCATTTTTGAGATTTAATTTTCATATAAGAAAAAATACATCCAAATTATGGGCCATGATCATTGATCTTAGCTAATTGATCCAGAAAATATTGTACATTAATTATCCGTCGCCCTGTAATTGGACTATTTACATGAATTCAAATTTTCAAATTCAAATTCAAACTATTTATTCATGGTAAAAAATAAAAATAACATAAAATTAGTGATAAAAACAATAAAATGGATAGTTTACCACGAAAAGGTCTCGCCTCAGCATAATGCTAACCCGGAAGTAAGCGCTGATCTTCCGGCGAGACCGTTTGTGGGCCACTATAGTTGGTGTGACACGGCCTTAAAAAAAACTAAAACTGAATGCAGTGTTACAGAAATTTCCAAGTTGGCAACACAGCGCCATCCGGTCAATGGTATGACAATATTGACATTGACAATTTGACATTTACAATCCTTTGTAACATGAACAAGGCCGTGCAAAATATTTATTTCTAGAAATACTTAAAATTAAACCTATTTATAACATGATCCTTTGTGCAAGATGTACAATATTATTCTAAAATAAAAACCACCGACGTAATCACACTTTACACAAAAATAAACCCAAGTGAAAGTTACAAGAAACTACTATTTTTGAGGTTATTTGTACAATGTATACACAGAAGAAATAGTGAAATCAAGTAGATTGAAGAAAGATAATTATGGTAAAAATATGAAATACAGCTATAAAAAGGAGAGGAGTTAACGCTAAAACTAAACAACTATAGATATATCGGACGGACAAAGAGGTAAGCATTTCAAGAGTTAAACGTCAAGTTACACACATATTACAATTATAGATATTTTAATTAATTTCATTGTTTAAGTATGGCTCCCTTACTAGTAGTAGTATGCAGCACATAATATTGACCATCTGTTTACTGTACCTATTTCTAAACCTAAACCTAAAAACAACTTGTGTCCAGTCGTAAAGCTTCCTGATCTCGTTGATGTTTTAGTGCATTCATTTTAACTTTAGCCTTAAAACATCTAAAACTTTCCAGGTTCCGGATTGGCGGTAAAAGTACATTCCAGCATTTAGTTGCCATGTATCTGAAGCTTCCACGAAACCTTGCAGAGGCATGTCGAGGTGTCATCAACTGTATACTGCAATCGCGCGCCCCAAGCGACCTACGACTGCACATCCACGACAACTTCTCGAAGAGATATGATGGGGATCTGTATTTCACAACACCAAAAAGGAGACATGCAAGATGAATCTTGCGGCGGTGCTGCATTTTCAGGATACCATGCTTATTCAGATATGGGGTTACATGGGCTCGCGGTGGGATGCTATAGCAAAAACGAGCACAAGCATTTTGTACCCTCTGGATGAGCCGTCTTGTTTTAGCCAAAAGACAAGGACCATATACTAAATCCATATAATTTAATTTGGACAGAATAAGTGCTTCAACTAATTGGATGCGCAAGGTCTCATTGATGAACGGGCGTATGTTATAGAGTACTTTGAGCCTATAGAAACAGTTGCTAACGCATTCATTGACATGTTTTTCATACCTGAGTTGGCCGTCCATAATTAAACCAAGATTTCGGGCTTCATAGACTCTTTCAATAGGCTCACCAGATAGCATGATATTTGTGGCGGGTCTAATAACATTCAGCATATTTTTAGTGCCAAAAACCATATATTTGGTTTTTGACGGATTTAACATTAAGCCATTTTGCAGAGCCCATCTTGATATGTTAGCTAGGTCTATATTTAGGTTGTGTATAGCACAGTTAATTTCGGATGGCTTACACGATATATATATTTGAGTGTCGTCTGCATAGATATGATATTTACAGTGTGCGATGCAAGTCCCAATATCTGCTGTATACAAAATGAAAAGTATTGGGCCGAGTATTGATCCCTGCGGTACACCTCTGGACAGAGACAGTTTTTCTGAAACTCTACTTGACCCATCATTTGACCACAACTTAACATACTGCTGCCGCTCGTGAAGATAGCTATGGAACCATCGCAGAGCATTGTCATCAAAACCATAGTAACTTAATTTTGAAACATGACTAGTACCTTTCTCTATAATAAATTCATGCTCTTCCTCTGGCAGCTCCTGGTTCCTATAATAAAAGAGTCAGATAAGTTATATTATTAGTCGGCCTTCTCCGTAGCCTACTTAGTAGTGAATGTGCTTACGATGCTGGAAGATCCGGGTTCAAATCCCAGCGAGGGCATTAAATATTTGAGTATTTATTATCAGTATTATCACAACTCGAACTTATTCGAAAAAGGGTTGATTATCTCTAATCCATGCCGAATCCAGGTTTCATATAACATTAAAGACTCTAAATATGGCTAGGAATACAGCATTAAAATATGTCGTAACTCGCAATGCTCGCGAGCAGCCTGTACTCGTATGTACTGATCATACAGGGCGTCCCACGGCGATGCCACATGGAGGGAAAGTACCTTAAATATCATAGATGAGGTCAATGCGGGTAAGACCGTCTGTCAGGAAAGTCCGTCCACCAACTGATTTCCGATCCTAATTGAACAGTATAAGACGCATATAATATGACGGACTTTCCTTCAAAATAAAATATGCCGGACTTAGCCGCACTGACCTCAGCATATTTCACTGAAAGAAGATTCCTTTTATTTTTAAAACTAAATAAAACAGCATTCATGTTTTTTTGAAAAACAATTGTATGAAAAAAAAATATCGCGAGGTCGGAGAAAAAATACCTTAATTATTGTAAATTAACATCTTACTGAAAGAAGACATTATTTCGATTTACAAAAACAAGTTGAATTGCATTTTGAATTATTTCATGGTTAAACCGGGAATCGAACCCGCTACATTCGAATTGGGAATCCAACCCGCTAATGTATGATATCACATAGCTAAAATTCATTGGCCGTGTGGTGACGGCAATAAGAATACATTTGTCACCACCTCAACTCCTCCTGCGGGTGTCGTAAGAGTCGACTAAAGGATTGAAGTGTCACTGACCATTATTTGATAAAAGATTGATGATGGGCAGCAGCGTCATCATAGTGGACACATTACTGCGATCGCCAATCCGCTTGCCCAGCGTGGCGATTATGGGCATTTGCTTCCTTATGCGTCCACACGCGTAATTAAAAGGAGATGCCTAAGTCCAGCAGTAGACTATTATAGGCTGATGATGATGATATTATGATGATAAATTTCATAAATCCTGAACTATTATACATAGATAGTCTTCTAGAAAGGTTCAAAATGGCGTTAAAATCCAAAAACCAAAAAAAATCACATACCGACTTTTGTAGCTGTGCCTACGTTATGTACGTATGCTTACAAATATTACAACGATTAATTGAACCAGATTTTGGTGGGCCGATTGTGGTGAGAGGAGAAGTATGCTTACTTAACTTCGATAACAATACAATAGATGAACCTGACCTGATGAAGAATTGAAAGGTATCTATAGGCCCAATTGAGCTGAAGTTTAGTATGCCTTTGGTGACAAAACTACTGTATGGTGTAATAGTGCGGGTTTGATGAGGAGCTGGAGGATGATCATAATATACTGTATGATTATTATTACATCTTATTGTACTTTTGTTCGGTTCATTCTTAGAAATCGATGACTAGCAGAAAGCTGTGTCCTTACACATTGTCTGAGGCGGTTTCATTTGCCAGAGGAATTCCGTTGCCCCATTTAATGGGGTAGACTCGTTGACTGCGTTCCATTAGTAGGATCGCTTGCTCTAAAACAATAAATCGTCCATTAATTCTATAATTCATTTAAAAAATTTAATAGGACGATTTAAAGTGTCCATAATGTAGCCAAAATGACAAAAAACGGAAACCTTATAGATTCGTCATGGCCGTCTGTCATAGACGATTTACTCTCAAACTGTAAGTACTACTAGAATAGGAGATCTGGCTTCAGGGGTGATTCCGCCAAAAACCAAGTACATTTTTATTAGGTCATCTTCCGCGTCTTTTTAACATACTATAAGAGTAGAGAAAAATCCAAGTAGATTTTTTGTTGATCTTGAACAGAAACAGAATCGATTGGCATAAAAAAAGTTTGTCAAAAATGACAATTTTTTCGCACTTATCTATTGTTTATACACATACAGGGTTGAACTTATTTTTGGGTCAGTAAGGACAGCTACCAGATCCAGAGTAGCTACGCGAAAATGGTCTTAGAACACCTTCCTTCGATTTTAAATTAATAAAAATTGGCGTTTACAGATTTTGTAAAAAACATACAGGGTGCGAGAAAAAAAATTGTCACATTTGACAAACTTTTTTTTTATACCTATCGATCCAGTTAATGCTTCAAGACCTGAATAACGCAAGCCTTCAAGTTGGACTTCATATGAATCGCACAAAGACTCAGGTGATGACTAACGGCACGAAACGTAGGGTCGAGGTAGACGGGCAGACGATACATTATGTCGATGAGTATATCTACTTGGGCCAGCTAGTCTCTTTCAGCAAGGAAGTTTAACGCCGTGTTCAAAATGCCTGGAAAAGCTACTGGTCCATGAAAGAGCTAATGAAGGGCGACCTTCCAATGTCACTGAAGCGCAAACTAGTCGACATGTGTATCCTGCCCGTCCTAACCTACGGTGCCCAAACATGGTCACTCACTGAAAGTCATACGTCCAAATTGAAGGTCTGGCAGCGAGCAATGGAGCGCAGCATTTTAGGTGTAACGAGGATGGATCTGGAACACTACGCTGCGCTCCAAAACACGCATAGCTGGTGAAAATACTGCCAGGCTAAAGTGGGATTGGGCCGGCCACGTCTACCGCATGCATCCAGAAAGGTGGGCTATTACAGCCACCAAGTGGATGCCGAAAACTAGGCGGGGACGAGGCAGGCCCAGGCGGAGATGGCGGCACGACTTGGACGCCTTCGCCAACAATTGGCCAGACTTGGCACCGTACCGGGAGCTGTGGAGATCTGAGGGAGAGGCATTTGCCCAGCAGTGGGACACGTCTACCGGCTAGAAAAAAAATCGATCCTGTCTATTTTCAGGATCAAAAGCTTGTATAGACCCAAAAAAAAGTTTTCGGCTAGAAAAGCCACAAATCGAGATTTAAAATTCCCAATATTCCCATACAAATTGTATGAATCTTCTTCTTCTACCTAGCGTTATCCCGGCCTTTGCCAGGGTCCGCTTTCCTGCTACATTTCCTCCACTTTACGCGATCCTGGGCATCTTCTACTGTAAGCCCATTCACACTCATGTCAGCCTTCACGACATCTAGCCATCGCTTCTTTGGTCTGCCGCGGGGTCGGGGGGCGTCAAGGGCTAGGTTAAGGCATATGTTTCCTACGTAATCAGGTGGCCTACGACAAACGTGACCAAACCACCGAAGACGGCATTCTTGAAGCTTCTCCGCTACGTCACGGACTCCGAGGCTACCACGGATGTACTCGTTTCGAATGCGGTCAGCACGCGTAACGCCGCACATCCATCGCAGCATCTTCATCTCTGTAACGCGAAGCTCCTGAACGTGCCTTCCGAGAACCGGCCACGCCTCGGCGCCATAGATTAGGACTGGGCGGATAATGCACTTATACACTAGCCCTTTGAGTCTAAGTGGTATTCTGCGATCGCAGATGACTCCTGTAACCTCCCGCCATTTAGACCGCTAATACAAATTGTATGAATGTTAAAAAATATTTTTTTCACGCTTCATTTTTTTATGTCAATCGATTTCATTCGTGCCATCCAGTACCAATAGTTTCTTAGGGGTCAACTTATAGCAATGTATAAAAAAGCCAAAATTTCAAGAAAACTGTTTTTATACATTTACTATGGAAAAAAAGTGAAAGTTTAATTGCATCATCTGTCACGATAATTAGTCCTCCTATGCTAAATGACAATAATACTGTGTGGAAACATTAGCTTTATTCATTATCTCGATTTGCGGCTTTTCTAGCCATTACATTTTTTTTGGAGGAGAGTGACGAATGAGGAGGTGTTAGACAAGGTTAAGGAGAAGAGGCAATTGATGGACATTATAAAGAACAGAAGAGGTAGGATGTTGGGCCATCTGATACGACATGACAATCTCATAAAATGCATAGTGCAGGGGAAGATTGAAGGAAGGCGTGGAAGAGGAAGACCAAGGAGAAATTACATTGAACAAATCAAGGAGAACGTGAAAGTCACGTCGTATCAAAACCTGAAAGAGATGGCTTGGGATCGAGGAATGTGGAGAGCATGCTTTGAGCTACACCGACAAGAGCAAAGCTCTTAAATAGGAGAGAGAGACATTTTTTTTGCTCCCATACAAGCTTTTGATCCTGAACAGAAACAGGATCGATTGGCATCAAAAAAAGTTTATCAAAAATGACAATTTTCTCGCAACCTGTATGTTTTTACCAAAATCAGTAAACGCCAATTTTCATTAATTTAAAATCGAGGAAGGTCATATAAGACCATTTTCGCGTAGCTACTCTGGATCTGGTAGCTGCTCACTGAACCAAAAATAATTTCCACCCTGTCTGTACACGGTGTACCGTCAGCATTCCGAAAGATTTTAATGCTGGATTCCTGACCATATTTAGAGTCTTTAATGTTATATAAAATGTCCTGGATTCGGCTTGGTTTCAGAGATAGTCAACCTTTTTTCGAAATAAGTTTTTCGACGTAACTCGTCATTTTACTTCTTTTGGATTACAATGCTACCACAATGTGTTCTAATATTACCACACCTTTTGCCTGACAATCAAAAAATACGAATAGACTTGACGAAATAATCTCTACCTAAAAAAAAATAATTGAAATAAATAATTTAAACAAATTGTTGTTATGATAAAAAGTACTGGAAATGTTAAAAAGTATTCAAATCGGCCTAAAAAAAAAAGAAAAAAAAAATTGTTTGGTGGAATTGACATTATTAGGTCTCATAATATTTTTTGTTTATTTTGATGTCTAGAATGCATAGTTAAAATCTTTCGCAATGCTCGCGTAACACCGTGTATATTATATACCTATAAAAAAATAATACTTATACCTGCAAATGGAAATAATTGGGGTTTATATACCTACCATTTGCGGGTTGTAACGCACATACCTTATTTTATTTCTTGGTATAGACGACGTCAGTGTTCGTTTATTTCTTTTGTTCCCCATTTGAACAAAGCTGAAAACTTAGGAAAAAAGTGTTAAAAAATCATAAGAAATCAAAAGACTTCACTCAAGAAAGACCAACCAACCGAACGAAATAATAGTAAAGGGTCATTCCAGGTGAAATCAACAAATCGGGTGTGCTGCATGGTTTCTGATTTGAATGAAAAATATTGAGGATATACTTCATGGTGGCAGAAGTGCTTAACCACCATCAGTTTTCTTTTTTATCCTTTAGTTTCCAAGTTTTGCCCTTTCAAAATTCAGAGTGGGGTCATTGAATTCGTGCTTGTGGAAAAACGGGCATAACTTTTTTTATATAAAAGGTAACGAAATAATTACTTGCCGTGTTCATCTTGTAAAATAAATATAAATGTGTTAGAGGAACTACTTGTAATAGAAAAATATAAATTAAAAATGAATATGACCTTAAACTTTTAAAATTAAATGCCTATGAATTCAATGAGAAAATTTTGAATTAAATCCAGGCGATTGAAATTGACTGTATATGTATACACCATGCCTGTTAATAAACCGAAAAAATTTAACCACGTATTTCTAACTGCGTTTACAAAATATATTGACAAAGTAATAATTATTTCCATACGTCGCACTCCAGCGGGTAGTTTCGTGGCAACGTAAGGTTTACCAAAAAAAAATCTTAACATTTTTAAAAATGTATTTAGTATTTGTAACAGTTTATTTGAATTCGTTTAAAAGAATCAAAACGTGTATTCGCTATAGCCTGCGTAGAAGAGGAAGTGAAGTTTATTCATAATACACAATTACACATTTCTCCGAGATAAAAAATAACATACAATTTTTGCAAAATTCGAATTTGCCAATGCAGTCTTCCTTTAATATAATAAATAAGACTATGAACAAATTGTCAAAAGTACGCCTGCACCCTAAAGGAAAACAAGTATATCTGAAACTACAAATTGTCTTAAAATCGAATCCGGGGAATCGACACTAAAAATGATAAATAGTCTAATTCAAAACGAAGAGGTTGAGACTACAAATAATGTTAACCAAAACACACTTCATTGACCGTTGACCGCCGGCAATTTGGAAAAAATATTAATAATATATTCGCATAACATATCTACTTAAGTAAATTAAATATTTTACATACTAGTCAATTGTATTTTTATTTAAAATTGAATGAATACTAAAAAATAATACGTTACTAACGTACTACTTTAGTTTCTAATATATTTAGAATTGTACATTATAAATACTAGGTACCAAATACCACGTACAAATATTTCTGCTTATTTGAAAATGAATTGATGTATTTGTGAACCTTATCTATCATATTGACATGCCACCAAACTGCCCGCTGGAGTGCGACGTATGATTATTTCGTTACTTCTTCTAGAAAAAAATTAGGTCGGATTTTGTACAAGCAGGAATTTGACCCCACTCTTAACTTTGAATGGGCAAAACTTGGAAATTAAAAGATAAAAAAGAAAACTGGTGGTGGTTCAGCACTTCTGATACCATGAAGTATATCCTCAATTTTTTCATTCAAATCAGAAATTTTCTCCTGTTCCTCGCTATAGTGGGGGAAAAGTTACACACGGGTGCAAACGTATTTTACTTCTCTTAAGTTAAAACACTTGCTACGCTCAGGTTTCTATTTTAAAACCACTCGCTTCGCTCGTGGTTCAACTATGGAATATGGAATCCTTTCGCTTGCTCGTGTTTCAATTTCATGCTCGCGGGTAAAATACAACTTTGCACCCTTGTATAACAAATAACTATTTCTTTATAGAAGATTGATGATGAGCAGCAGCAGCACAGCATCGTCACAGTGGACAAATTACTGCAATCGTCAACCCTTTTGCCCAGCTTGGCGATTATGGGCATTTACCTCCTAATGCTGCAATACGCATAGTTAACAGGATCACCTTGTATATTATTCTATCAATTTATCGGCTGGATTAATATGTACACATTTCAGTTGCAAATTTCTAATTCTAACGGTCACTCAGTTATGCTGCGGATAGACAGACAGATAGACAGACAGACAGACATAGCGAAACTATAAGGGTTCCTAGTTTACTACGGAACCCTAAAATCTCGTGTCGATTTAAAACACTCCTTTCAGTCGTGTTTTATTTTATCGCCAACCATTATTTTTTTCACACTTGTATCGTAATGTCATCATCATCATCCATCATCATCATCATCATATCAGCCGAAAGACGTCCACTGCTGAACATAGGCCTCTCCCAAAGATTACCACAATGACCGATCCTGCGTCACCCGCATCCAGCGGACCCTGGGGCAAGAAAACCTAGCGGTTAATTCCGAAAACGTTAACTTACAAAAAAAACTCTCTTTTGTAACCCGATTTTTTTTATAGACCTATTCAACAATACCCCATACTATAAGATTACAGCAAAATAAAAAAACATCCCGACTTTACT
Organism: Thaumatotibia leucotreta; assembly: GCA_025490895.1. Taxonomy (NCBI): domain Eukaryota; kingdom Metazoa; phylum Arthropoda; class Insecta; order Lepidoptera; family Tortricidae; genus Thaumatotibia; species Thaumatotibia leucotreta. The sequence goes on along the minus strand of JALPQI010001315.1, from coordinate 79,336 downwards.
TATAGGGGAGGTGCCTGAATATTTTTTAATATATTTTATTCTACCTCTTTTTCGGTGTGACTGATATGGAGGTATACCTGTAGCAAATTGCAAATTTCTTATACTAACGGCCTATGAGCTATGCTGCGGACAGACAGACGGAGAGACGGACAGACGGACATGGCGAAACTATAAGAGTTCCTCGTTTACCACGTAACCCTAAAAAGGTTGGAATTAATTTTGGGTCTATATTGGTGGCATAATTTTTTTATTTCGAAAAATTTGTCGCCTACCAACTTTACGCCGAAAAATTAATGGCCTAAATTGTTGCACATATATAGGTATTTTGTCGTGTTTTGCCGAAATTGTTGATCCTAACTAGGTTGTTCCTGAATATCGTTTGTCCTAATGATTTTCGTGTCTAATGTGTATGTATCGAATAATAATTGTGCATAATTGTGATGGTCCTACTATTTAATGTACTAATACTAACTGAACGAACGACCTTTAAAAAAATATTTTCCTTAAACTTAACCCTCCCTTAAACCACCCAACCCTGTTGTCCAAAGAATTTTAGTCATCAGACCTAGGAACCGGTCGACGAAGCCCCGCTGCGCGGGACTTCTATTTCTGATCTAAGGGATAAAAGGTACCTAACGAACCTATCCAGGTTAGAGTAGGGGAGGTACAGATTCATTATTTTCTAATACAGGGGGCTTAGCCCCCGAGCCCCCCTTGTGGGGCGCTTCGCTCCCCCGTCGCCCCTTTTTCGGATTTACAAGAATGAGGATGGGTAAACAATTGATTAAAAATACTTAGGTATTTTATAGACTAAGCCTTTCTCTCCGCCTTTCCTAGAAACCTAACCATTCCAAGTCGGTTTTACCCTGGCTTATCATCATCATCATCATCATCATCATCAGCCTATGATAGTCCACTGCTGGACGTAGGCCTCTCCTATTAACTATGCGTATAGACGCAATAGGAGGTAAATGCCCATAATCGCCACGCTGGGCAAGCGGATTGGCGATCGCAGTAATGTGTCCACTATGATGACGCTGCTGCCCATCATCAATCTTTTATCAAATAATGGTCAGTGACACTTCAATCCCTAAGTCGACACTTACGACACCCGCAGGAGGGGGTGCGGTTGTGATAAATGTATTCTTACTGCCGTCACCACACAGCCTGGCTTATTACTTGAACATTATTTTAAACCATTCACCATATTGTTAATATGCTTTTTTCAATGAAATTTCGGACATAACAATTTTATTGTAGACGCAAAGAAAATTTACTGTTTGAGCAGTAGGAAACAATGAACATTATGATTATTAAGCTTAAGGTAATTCGACTTTCGAGTAATCAATATTAGGATAAATATAGTGTAGGTGTTTTAAATGTGTATGCGCAAAATAAAGTAGGCTAAACGAGTAGTATGCCATTTAACACTATGCCAAACATTCACGGCCAAAAAATTTTAGGACAATCGACGTTATGCGACACGTCAGGCACCCCTTAATTTTATCTTAAAAATATACTCTTCAGACAAAGTTTCGGTTTAAAGACATTTTTTTTGTACACTTGTTAGACGGTGAACACTGTCACCGGCGTCGAAAGTGTTAAGGGATAAATATTTAAAAAAAAACGCTGAAATCGATTTGTCTTATTTTTTATCAGCAGTTGGAATACGACGTATCAAGTCGCTATCTTTCAAATCACACTATTTCCATACAAACTTTCAACTACCTTTTAACCACTTTAGGCTTTAAATTTTATAAAATGGTTTCTCATTTTGTATACAAATAATTATATAAGTAACCTTCAGTTAGGTAGGTCCAACTTCGAGAAAGAGGTCAATCGTCGAATCCGACTCGGTTGGGCAGCGTTCGGGAAGCTACGACACATATTTTCGTCCAATATTCCGCAGTGTTTGAAGACGAAAGTCTTTAATCAGTGTGTGTTGCCAGTGATGATATACGGTACTGAAACGTGGCCGCTTACAATGGGTCTCATGAGAAGGCTCAAAGTCACCCAAGTCTCTGCGTGATCGGATTAAAAATGAGACCATCCGCAGCAGAACCAAACTAACCGAAATAGCTCTCCAAATCGCTAAACTGAAGTGGCAGTGGGCGGGGCACATTGCGCGTAGAACCGATGGCCGTTGGGGCGGGAAGGTTCTTGAGTGGCGGCCACGCACCGGAAGGCGTAGCATGGGTAGGCCCCCCACAAAGTGGACTGATGACCTGGTGAAGGTCGCAGCAGTCCGCTAGATGCGGGTGGCGCAGGACCGGTCATTGTGGCAATCTTTGGGGGAGGCCTATTTTCAGCAGTGGACGTCTTTCGGCTGATATGATGATGATGATGATGAACCTTCTGTAAAGATGCCATCTTTCTAGCGCTAGTAATTTACACTAAATTTATTGTCTACCTTAGTCTCCTTAAACAAAATCTACACCCCTACTTAACCCTCTCAATGAAATTTCCCTGCACTCTGATATATTATTGCTTTTTTCATATCATAGCTTTAAGTTAAACTTCAACCCAATAAAAATTGTAATCCCCTTTTAACCTTTAAGAAATGATTAAATTAAATTCTTGTTCTCTTGTAAAATACCTTATTAATACTAAAGTTTCAAGTTCCTAAATTAAAATAAATTTGGATCCCACCTTTGCACTCTTATCTTAACAGAAAAAAACAGCTTATACGAACACACGAAGTTATATAGACATTGTCATTCAAATGAACAATAAATTGAGTCTCTAATTGTTTACATTTATTTTTACCAATGTATAAAATACGCAATAGAATGTCGAATTTACAAGAATATGTTTGTAATTTACCATTTTTGGAGTTACCTACGTCACATAAACGTGTACGTACTCGTACACGTTTATGTGACGTAGGTATTTGCTCGTGCTATAATCAAAACATAGTACCTACCGAAAAAAAGCAACGTTATTATTAGGTACTTTGTTTGTGCAATATGCAATGTATATTCACAAACAAAGTCATTCATTCGTTCATTCATTCATTCAATGCAACACGAAAGTTACCTCTTACCTACATGTATCCTAGGTACCTACTCGTAATGTAGGCACGAGGTTAAATAAAAACATTAAAATGTATGCAAGATACCTACGTCATTTTTGCGTTACTATTAAGAACAGGAATTCCCTCGGTTCACCAAGGAGCAGTTCCTGACAGCCTTCGTTACCCTTCTGCCACTGACGACGACGACTGCGACTGGTCTGGTGACGTGATATGATTAAATCTTGTTATCCACATTGTAATCCACACTCCTTTTTTTATATATTAGAACAACCTGTATATTAGCAGCTCCTGAGGTAATAAAAAACCGGCCAAGAGCATGTCGGCTCATGCTAGGGTTCCGTACTTTTCGGATATCTCTGAAAATATTGACTTTAGAAAAAAACTTTGTTTGAAAATCTCTTATTTTTTTCAAAGACCTCTTCAACGATGCACTGCACACTATAGGATTACAGCAAATAAAAAAATCATTCACACTTCACCAGGTTAGGCACCCGAATTTTTTTTTCTATTTTTTATTTTACCACTTTGTCGGCATAATTAATATTATGTATATTTGTACCTAATTGCAGATTTCTAGTACTAAAGTAGCGGCATCGTAAGAAGTCGTTTTTGACAGCTCACAATAGTGTTGTGAAACGCTCGATTTTACCGTCGTAAAATTTTCAGTCAAGTGCGAAAAGGCGTTAGATCTGGTACTTGCCATTGAAAAAGTTTAATTAAAAAAGTGTTAGGTAATCCGAATTAAAAAAGTGTTTGGTAATCTTACTTAGAATCATTAGCAGGCAGCGAAACTTTGGAGCCGGTGACGTCATAATGACGTAAAGTCGCATTTAGGTAAGATGTTTTATAGGACGGATAGGACGTGACCTCTATAAGCAAAATTCATAGCAAACCACTCCCAACCCACGTTGGCAAACTTGCGTGCTGCTAGCTCAGAGTGCAATGTAGATATGCCAAATAGAGAAATGCCGTAAATACAGTATATAAACTCACTAAAACCATTTATTAAAATCAGAGCACATCTAGGTGATAAATAACGTAGTGGTATATAAATTATTATTCTACGAAAAATAAAATGATACGTGATTTTATAATTGAATTTGTAATTATTATGTGCTTACTATTATTTTAACATCATTTTAATTTTTTATTTATTTTTATGATGTAACTAGTAAGTGATTTGGTGTTAATACTAGCTTATGTGAATAAATACATTGAATTGAATAACAATTATGACATTTATCTGGTTTTCAAGTTCCACACAGTCTGTAAAGCCGCGTATCCACCGGGCACACGGGCTCGCGAGGACCTGTCGAAACCATGACAAACTTTTACAAAATATGTGCGTACCTACTATTATAGCAATTATTCGTACCTCCATAAAAAAAGGTTTACTTATTTATTTCGATTGACGTATCGGTAAATTGCAGCAACAGCAGTAACATCACTATTCCGTTCAGGCAACTATGAAGTTTGACATTTGCTCCATTATACCAACTGTCAAATTTTTACAGAACTTCATGTGCAAACAAACGTCAAAAACGACTTCTTACGATGCCTCTACTGTAACGGCCACTGTGCTATGCTGCGGACAGACAGACGGACAGAGCAAAACTATAAGGGTTCCTAGTGTACTACGGAACCCTAAAAAGGTACAATAGTATGAAACCTCTTTTAAAGAGTAGCTTACATAAATACTCTACATTTATCAGTTCCCTTATTTCCTTAAGGGTTAAGGAACCTACCATCTAAACTGGTCTTTGTCCAGAACTTGCTCCATAACATACACAATCAATCAGAAATATCTGCCAAAAGTGAAACACGTGTCGTTAAGGGGTTCCGTTCTGGTCTTTATCAGCAGTTCCACCTACTCACATTAAAATGCATAAATGATAATGCTTGATGTTTAAATGATAATACAGAATCCTAAGGTTCCTAAGGAAACACCCCATCAGAACTGGTATTTGACAATACCATGACATTACACGACCATCTTCATTGCTTAAAATGCATAACCAGTTACACACATCATACAAAACACCAAAGTATTCCGAAGTTCCGTTCTAGCCTTCATCGGCAGTTCCACTTCCCTAAGTAATTACTTATGCGTGTGGATGCATTAGGAGGTAAATGTAAATCGCCACTTCAATCCCTTTTTCGACTCTTGTGACACCCGCGGGAAGAATTGGGGTGGTGACAAATGTATTTACTGCCGTCACCACACGGTATTTGTGTACACAACTGTAAGGATTACTTACTCACTCTTTACGTCCTGCTTAATATAGACTCTGAAACAACCAGTAATATGTCAAACGTTTATCTACCAAAAGAAACATCTCAGAAGATGAGAGAAATTGTCTCAGTTCAGTGGATAAAAATCTAAATGGTACACTATACTATAAACGACTAGTATTAAAACTCTAAATGTCATACGAATAAATTTAGAGTTTATCAGTTTTCATATTTTTATTTCAAAAATAATTTACTTTCAATATAGAATGTACTTACTGAGAAGATGCGGCATATACTTTCTTACCAAGAAATCGTGGCCGCAGAAATCGCAGTGGCGATGAGCACAGATTTTATTCCACAAATCAACCATTAATTAAAGACTCGTATCACTTTGAATTTGTATACCTACTAATATAACAAACATATTCTATCTTTCTTATTATTATTATAACTAAATCGACATTCTATCGTTTTGACTTCTAGCCGTCACATGTGTTTTCAAATGACGTATTTTATTGCCAGAGTATAGAAAATAAACTCCATTACACCAAATCGTATCCGTAAACTTTTTTCATTTTTAATCGTTTTTGCGAATGTAACTTGTACGTGTTCGGTAGTATTGAGTTTTATTCAGAATCAGTTGTTATAGTTTTCTTGCGTTCCGTCATAAAAAATAACAAGAAACTTAAATAAATGATGGGGTTCGAAAGAATTTCTTCGTTCTGATTTTCCCTACTTATTTAAAGATACTTTGAGTACTGGCATCCCTTGACGTGTATGTATATGATTTTATGTCATTTTCAATGTCAAAAAGAGCTGTCAACGGGAGCGATTTGGCGTGCGTCCGACCTCGAGGAGGCGCTCGCGCCATCTGAGTCAAAAGAGAATTTTGACTCGTGTTGCCATTTGTATGGAGAATATACGTAATTTTAAATTAAGGATTAAATTTCTCCGTTGTCTTTATGAGGAAAAATATGAATATGCCCTGATGCACTAATTCATTTATCTGGCTTTTAAATTAAGATGAATATTTTATGCCCGTAAAAGAAAAATATGCATTGCGTCGTGTTCGAAAAAATATGCAATTTTTTCAATTTTCGGTACATTTAGAGCCGATTTCTAGGAAATCCATGTAAATATAAAATATAATGTCAATTGGAGCCTCTGTACCGGTTCTTTCTGAATAAGCTCATGTAAGAAATGTGTTTGTAGAGTTATATTTACTTAACAAATTCTTTGTTCGAAAATAGGTCTAAAAGGACAAAATCGGGAATCCGACCCTTAATATAAATACAGATGTAGTACATGAAATAGAGATGAAGTCTCTAATAGTCAAAACAATTATATAAATTTAATGAATTATCGTACCCACATCACAAGCCTTAAATGAGCTTACCGTGGGACTAGGTCGATTTGTGTAAGATGTCCCAAAATATATATATATATTTTTTTTGTTTATAATTTAACTTCATAACACTAAATTTATGACATAAAATCGATTAAACAAAACATAAAAATGTAATGAACTCGATTATTTCTGATATTTTTGCACACTTAATAAAATATGTTATTGCTGGCGAATGTACCTAAAAAGAAATGATACGGATTCATTAATGAATCTATTTGTGAACGTTATCTTTTTAATTAAATGCTTTCTTTATATTTACATAGATATTTCGTATTTCAACATCAAACAGATGAATAGAGGGCACGTAATAAATTAATTACGTCTATCTGAATCACTTGAGAATTCCATAATAATGTTCTAATTGACCCATCCATTGCAAAAAAATGTACACGATTTGTCAAAAAAGTTGCGGCGTGTTATGAAAAGCGCTAGGTATGTCCTACCCACCGCGCACAATCGTAGTTGGGGGCATTTATGAGCATGAAATATCCATGTTTATAGGGTGTGTTACTACGTAGCTCACACTGAAAGTTTCGGGAATGACTAGGGCTGCCAACCAAAATGCGGGATGGGAACGACATTAACATTAAAAAACAATGCTTAATTTCAGATCGGTTCAATTTAGATGCACCTATTGCTCCCATCGCAATCATTCATATTTTCGCAGTATACACGTTCAGTGCACGGTGCTTGCGGACTATTGGTACGGATATCGCGGTACATTCAAATAAACAAGACGAAATTTTAAATTGCATTCATTTACGTATTCAGATTACTATTTTAGTATTCCCTGAAAAGCGGGACAACTGGCGTCCCGCGCGAACCCTTTGCGGGACGCATACTTTAGGACCCCAGAAACGGGATGTCCCGCATATAGCGGGACAGTTGGCAGCCCTAGGAATGACCCACTTTGAGGTCACTCAGCATATAGAAACAATTATTTTCTGAAAGTATAACTCTTTAGTATTTTTTGAGGTATAATGTATTCGGTTAACACCTGTATTTCAGGATTTCATGCCATTTGAAAATTGTGTGTCGGGCGATTTTACGATTTTCACCCATTTTTTTTATTCTGTAGCATTTTTACACTACTTTCAATATGGCCTTACTCAACAATGTAGCAGAAATGGGTTTAGATTCTTATTTAGTAACAAAGCTCAGTTCTTGTAGGACTGCTTGTAATAGTTTGCACAAATTGTATTGCTTTGTTTTTTTCTTATGGATGATTATAGAGATCAACGTCTTTTAACAGCCATCCCATTAATTTTAAATCGCACTAATGTGGTAAATCATAAAGAATTCATAAAAAAAATATGTTAGGAAATTCGGACATCTTTTTCTTAAAAAAATCTATAGTCTCAATGAACTACCCAAACCTTCCATACAAAATTCCGAAAACTGAAATTTTTCATACAAAAAGTGTTCTAGGAAAAATGGGTTATGAGCTTTGAGAGTTGGTTCAATTGTATTAAAATTTGTACACATCATCAAAAAGAGTTAAAAAAGGTGATAATTTAAACAATAGAGGCATAATTAATACAGTTTCCTAGATTCCCGAAACTTTCAGTGTGGCCTAGGTATAATCTAGACATACACATTACGGGCAATCGTGTTCAAGTATTAAGAGTTGGCAAATATTTATATTAACTGTACAATTTTATTTTCTTCGAACGATCAATGTAACGCGTGTCCTGCTCAATTGTCAAACGCTGCAAGTGATGTGTCATCGTCAAGCGCTAATTAATGTGACTATGAGGAAAAAGTGGTATGAGGATGCCAGACCACTGTTTTGTATGGAAATGACAGAAAATCAATAAACGTGTATTCGAGCATGAGGAAAAAAGCGGTATTAATTGTCTTGCAAGAGGATAGGTAATTAAGCTCACCAGGAAAATATGGCAACTCGTGTGCTTAAGGTAAATTAAAAGAAAATAACCATTTTAAAAACTGGTTTTATTTTATTTATTTACATAATTACCATTTTCATAAGACACAATAAAGCCTTTAATTTATTTTTTTAATTAAAAAAAAATAAAAATAAATATTATGTTCTTCCTCAATCCCTACAAGATACATAACTATTTTGCAAAAACAACTAATACTTCCTCAAGCTCACACTTTACCAACCCATTTCGTGTTTTTCCAGTTGGTTTTCCCTCATCTACATACATCTTACCCACTAAACATTGATTCACAGCTGCAAATGATTGGTCTGCATCTGGAATCCTCATATCTATACTACTATCTACATCCCAGTCCTTGGTTTTAATAAACGCCTGCATGATGTTAACACACCACATAAAGAAAGAAATAAATAATAAATATCTTGGGACCTCTTACACAAATCGACCTAGTTCCACGGTAAGCTCAATTAAGGCTTGTGATGCGGGTACTAGGCGACGATATATATAATAGATAGATACATATAGATACTTAAATACATAGACAGCCATGACCAAGGAACAAACATTTGTGATAAATAAATACACAAAGAATACCCTCGCCGGGTTTCGAACCCGGAACCTCCAGCTTCGAAGGCAGGGCCACTACTAACTAGGCTACGGAGGCCGACTATTCACAACTACAAATGACATTGTCTCACAACTGCAAATGATTTGGTCTGGAATCCCCATATCTATACTACTATCTTCATCTCCTATGTTAACACGCTATATGATCTTTACACTTTCTTTTATCGCGTCTTCCAGATCCTCCTAATGCACATATCATCGGTAGACCGTCTGCCGATCACCACCACCGGCTCGCCGCTCCTCGTCCGGACGAAGACCTTCCAGTCCGTTCTCTTCGTGATACCACGCGAAAGAGATTGCCATGAGATGCACCAGACGTTACTCCGGCTTAGTCAACCAGGTAACATTCTTCTACATCCCTTTAGTAGCCAAAGATTTTTAACCAGCTTCGAAATGGGAATAAAATCCCAGTAGGTCTAGGTAGATTTAAACTTTCACGATTATCACTCATATTTTAAAGACAAACGGGTCTTAATCGCGTAAACTTACGTTTAATTATATCCTGACGTTTCGGGCATGACGTTACACCCGTGGTCGCAGGCAGACACGTCCAAACGAGGCAGAGCCGAAACGTCAGGATATAATTAAACGTAAGTTTACGCGATTAAGACCCGTTTGTCTTTAAAATATGAGGTCTAAGTAGGTCAGGAACCAGGACTATACTATTACCGATTCGGGCGAAGGCTTTCAGTGCCTCTATTGGCTGGCCGTGTGTTGACGGCAATAAGAATACATTTGTCACCACCCCAACTCCTCCTGCGGGTGTCGTAAGAGTCGACTAAGGGATTGAAGTGTCACTGACAATTATTTGATAAAAGATTGATGATGGGCAGCAGCGTCCTTATAGTGGACACATTACTGCGATCGCCAATCCGCTTTCCCCGCGTGGCGATTATGTGCATTTACCTCTTAATGCGTCTATACGCATGGTTAATAGGAGAGGCCTACGTCCAGCATCGACCATCATAGGCTGATGATGATGATGATGATTATAGAGGCACTGCTGAAAGCCTTCGCCCGAATCGGTAATAGTATACTCTATATTAAACCGTGCGTGAGTGATTGCTTAGAGATGCGTCCGACTCAGATGATCAGGATTAATCACTACATTTGTACCTAAGGTACATTAAATCCACTACAATACTGGTCCATTAAATCAATTAGCACCCTACACCTCCCTAGAACGATGTCACAATGACAGGTAGTAAAATATTTCTTACAATTTGATTTATAAATTCACTATGACATTGGCTTAGGCTTCACATTTTACGACAGAGTGCCTAAAGGTGCGGTTAAACTAAAAGAGCATTCGCTGTTCTAACCTCCCACTCTACGAAATTCGATCGGTACACAAAACGTGATTGGTTGATTTCGTAGAACGGGCGCTAGAACAGCGTATGCTCTTTTGGTTTAAACGCACCTTTAGGGTTCCAACTAATATTTTGGATGCTTTGTTCAAGTAAATTTACTTACTTACTTCACTTTACACATGTGTATTAGCACAGAATACATATTAGTACAAGTACAGAAAACCATCTCTAAAAGCCCACTTAAAAAAAATATGACTCTTGCTACGATACTATTAAGTTCAAATTCCCACCGCGCAATGCTAAATACCAACGCTATATGTCACGTAGAAGTGTACTCTCTTGCTATCGCGTAACTCGTACCTTACCTGAAAGATAAGGTAGCTTCCTTTTAAGAAATGATAATTATAATCTTATTATTTAATTACTACCTTTTTTATATTGTTGTTTATTTAAATTGTTTATTGTTATAATTAATTCTCTGACATCGGTCGAATTAGTACGTAGATATTCGACGAACAACATTCGCGAGTGCGCTCGGTGCGTCATCGCTCGCCGTGAGGCTACTGATGTACTCCCCGGGATGGCACCGACAGTTCGAACCGAACGCGCTAGTTGGTCAGGCCTGAGTGCTTAGACAAGTTGCCAATCGCTAGCGCTTCATCGTCAATCGTAACCGAAAGGCAGCTAACTGTCTGTCGCACTAATATGAAAGAGTGACAGAGAGGGAAAACTACGATACGCTACCAAGCGCTAGCGATTGGCAACTTGGCTAAGCACCCTGGTATTAATTAGTCAAGAGTTAAGACTGTTCTGTATTTCTGTAAACTAAGTGAATGTAATTAGTTCTTTTTGGAGGAATAAATTCTTAAACCATATACAACAGAGAGCTCTAAAACTGGCTGACCCAGTTCAACAGCAGTCTTATTAAATAAACCCCCACGTTGGGAAGAATCGGTTTTAGATTGAAACTAATCACATTGATTAGTACAAATCGGTTGCGAACACGGAACTGTGTCTTAGTTGGAATTGATTGCGAACGCGAGCGGTTTCAAATGGACTGTTCATTGGTTTCTTTCGAGTTTCATTCAAGAGATTGCGTTTCATGAAGTTGAAACTATACAAGCAGATGAGCTTTGATGCATTTTACAAACTTTTACTATGAAGTATGAATACTCACAAGTATTTTGATCATTAGCTTATAAAATTGGCATTTTGTATGTAGTTTTGAAGAGTCTATTTTTTATACGTCGTAGGTTAGTGGAAATTTTATGAAAAAAAAATAGTTCTCCCCACTCTAACTTTTGATCAGTGGGTTCAAAAAATACGAAAAAAAAATCATAAATAGTGGGCTTATAGAATATTTTAAAATAAAAATATTTCCAACATAATCAGCCCAGCCGTTTTAGAATAGCTACGGAACCCTACTCTGTTCATGGTTCGACATGCTTTTGGCATGTACGGGTTCAATGACTGGTAATGAAACTACACCTGAGTATAACCGTTTCATTGTATTTACTTTATTGTCCATTCCGTCTACCGCCTTATATTGTAACCTATCTGTAACAAAATAAATAATTATATTCTGAAAAAGTATAAGTTCAATAGATGGCAGCACCATCTCTCTCTAGCTATTCTAGAAAACTGTAAAGTATTCTAATAGGAGGTGCAGGCATGTATTGCTTGCCCTCAGAGAATGGTCAAAGGCGTCTAGCCTTGTAAGGGATTACATATACCCGAGAAAATTGACTGGTGGTTGCTAAGACCGATTGGCTGAGGGGTGCAGGCATCCGCGAAAGCTGAGCACGTGGGTTCGATCCCCACCTCGGACGTTAGTGAACTTGGTCGTTTTTCCTTCGGTATACCGGGTGTCACATTAGTCGTGACACAAATCGTCTTTCTGAACAAGGTTTCCTTCGGGACCCATATGAAAATCTTTATTTTTTTTAAGACTAGTACAGTTCGAGTTCATTAATATGTATACATTTTTTCAGGCTGATCTCTTACAAATGTGTTTACATAGTAATGAAACGAGACTGAAAATCATGAACACTTCTGTACCGATCTGTATGAAAACCGTATTTTTTTTTCGCGACTTTCATATAGGTCCCTTAGGAAACCTTGTTCAGAAAGACCATCTTAACAGGTTTTTCACAATTTGTATCACGACTAATGTAACACCCAGTATGGCGCACAATATTTATAATGATTATATTCTATTCTATTCTATTCCCAGTGCACATAGACGAGCTATACTGCTTCCACTACAAGTCGACCCCCGACGACCTGCCCAAGTCCGCCGGGTGGAACTTCTTCGACATCCAAACAGAGTTCCAGCGAATGAACGTGCCCAATGAGCACTGGGTGCTGTGCACCGCCAACAAGGATTATGAGGTGAGGAGTTAGAGTGTTGAAAGTTAAATGCCCATAATCGCCACGCTGGGCAATCCTACGAATAAATAAAACATGGAAACCGCACGCCATACTAATTTGCCTTTCAAAAACGGTCCTGAATTTTAATTGACAAGTGTCACCCGCTCTTCAATGCATCACGGTAATGAATTTCAATATTAACCTATAAAAAACTTAACTGCCATTTAATAATAGTTGTGATTGGTCAATAAAGTTTAATTGGCTATATTCTAGAAATATTTGGTCAAAGATGTTGCGCCGAAACATGCGCCGTGTTAATAAAGCGCAATGTCCTGCCCATCTTGGCACAATTGAACAATTGTGTTTGGGGGCATTTCTGAGCTGGCATTAGACGTCCATGTTAGATATCGTCGCAGGGGCAATCGGATTAGCGATCGCAGTAATGTGTCCATGATGACGCTGCTGCCCATCATTTTTCAAATTACAGAATGATCAGTGACACTTCAATTCCTTAGTCGGCTCTTCGACACCCGCGGGAAGAGTTGGGGTGGCGACAAATGTATTCTTACTGCCGTCACCACACGGCACCACACGGCATGTTCGATGAATTTGGTAAAACGGTAACTACTACGGTAGCTACTCGCTAACACAACAGAAGATTCTCGAGTTACTTAGCAATGTTCGATGAACTTGCTAGAAATACCGTTCTAATGCCTAAACCGCTGGAGCTCCAGGCTTGAGTGGCCGAGTGATGTAGGCATCAGCCGCGGAGGCTGAGGACGTGGGTTCAATTCCCACCTCCGGCTTTGGTAAACTTCGGTATTTTTTCTTTGCTATGTGGTTGTGGCCACGTACCGGAAGGCGCAGCGTGGGCAAGTCCCCCACAAGGTGAACTGATGACCTGGTGAAGGTAGTAGGAGTGCGCTGGATGGGGGTGGCGCAGCATCGGTCATTATGGCAATCTTCGGGGGAGGCCTATGTTCCGTAGTGGACGTCTTTCGGCTGATACGATGATGATATGACATCTAATTGTTAAATGTTGTATATACCTTACAGCTCTGCGACACGTATCCCAGCGAGATCTACGTGCCAGCGCGCGCGTCCACGGCCGTACTACTCGGCAGTGCCAGCTTCCGGTCCAGGGGCCGACTACCGGCACTCGCCTATTTACACCACAACAAGGCCGCTATCGCGCGGTGTAGTCAGCCGCTCAGTGGGTTCTCTGCTAGGTATGTCTACAACTGCCGAGTGCCAGCTACGGTCCAGGGGCCGACTACCGGCACTCGCCTATTCACACCACAACAAGGCTGCAATCGCGCGGTGTAGTCAGCCGCTCAGTGGGTTCTCTACTAGGTATGTCTACAACTGCCAAGTGCCAGCTACGGTCCAGGGGCCGACTACCGGCACTCGCCTATTTACACCACAGCAAGGTGTAGTCAGCCGCTCAGTAGGTTCTCTGCTAGGTATGACTACAACTGCCAAGTGCCTACGGTCCAGGGGCCGACTACCGGCACTCGCCTATTTACACTACAGCAAGGTGTAGTCAGCCGCTCAGTGGGTTCTCTGCTAGGTATGTCTACAACTGCCGAGTGCCAGCTACGGTCCAGGGGCCGACTACCGGCACTCGCCTATTTACACCACAACAAGGCCGCCATCGCGCGGTGTAGTCAGCCGCTCAGTGGGTTCTCTGCTAGGTATGTCTACGACTGCCAAGTGCCAGCTACGGTCCAGGGGCCGACTACCGGCACTCGCCTATTTACACCACAACAAGGCTGCCATCGCGCGGTGTAGTCAGCCGCTCATTAGGTTTTCTGCTATGTATGTTCATATTAAAAGATGTCTATAGGTCTTAAGAACTTTTTCAAGTTTCAATAGACAATACCTACAATGTCATTTTGTAAAATTAATGGAACCACTTCCAAGTTCAAGTAGCGAGCCGCTCTATGGGTTCTCTGCTAATATTCTGTGAGTAGACCTCAAGCCTCCTCAAGGGCTTTCACATTTCAATAGGCGATATCCCTTCCATGCTTAGTGTCAGGTTTCTTGTGTAGCGGCCGACTACCAGCGCTAGCCTATCTCCACCAGTCTCCATCATCAAACTTCAATAAATTAATGGTCATTGACACTTTTATATCTTAGCTACTGTTCTCACCCCGAGCTACTAAGCTATGAACTATGGGTTATAAACACGAACAAAAGATACGCACTCCCGTGTAAAAGAGACACGGCGATACTCGCCCAGCTATCAGCTATCACCGCCGGGCGAGTATCGCTGTGTCTCTTTTATTTACACGGGAGTGCGTATCTTTTGTTCGTGTTTATAGCCCATAGTTTATAGCTGAGTAGCTTGCGCTGAGACCAGTGTCTTAGACGGCTCGACTCTTACAAAACGGGAATAATTGGCTAACTAGTCTTAAAACATAGTACATTGTGTATCAAGGGAGGTAAGTACGGAATTACTAACGAGAGTGTTAGAAGACCGACGCCGTTAGGCGGAGGGCTTTTATGACTCGAGTTAGTATTCCGCTTACCAACCGTGATACATACAATGTTTTTCATCACACTTGCCAACCAAAAAATAAGTTTTAAGACAAAATATTATTGAATGATGTACTGAAATTTCTATTACTCCCTAGGGAATTTTACTTTTCTATTACTCCCGCTACCCGCGCAAGCAATGGCGCGATTAGACAGCAAGTGTGATGAAAAATACATTTTTGAGCACTGATGTGCTCCGATATGATGGCGACTGTACAAAAAAGTCCTTTAAACGAATAAAATTACATACTTTATTCACAGATGTATGGAGGACGAGCAAATGCTGGACCTCATCAGGAGAGCGAACCCCAACTGCGGATACATGTATGTCGTCGACACTAGGCCCAGGGTGAGTGTTAAATTTTCTATCATCATCAGCCTATCTCAGTCCATTGCTGGACCTAAGTCTCTCCTATTAACTATCCTTCTCCCCAGTGGTACATATTCGTTAACACTCGAAGTTGTTGACGAATATGTATACCTGGAACAAACAGTCCAGTTGGGTAAGTCCAACTTCGAGAAGGAGATCAATCGTCGAAACAGACTGGGTTGGGCGGCGTTCGGGAGACTACGCAATATCTTCTCGTCCAATATACCGCAGTGTCTCAAGTCGAAAGTCTTCGACCAGTGTGTGTTGCCAGTGATTACCTACGGATCTGAAACGTGGTCGTTCACTATAGGACTCATTAGGAGGCTCAGAGTCACTCAACGAGCGATGGAGAGGGCAATGCTCGGGGTTTCTCTTCGAGATCGCATCCGGAATGACGAGATCCGCAGAAGAACGAAAGTGTCTGACATAGCCCGAAGCATTCATCACCTTGGTTTTATAGTTGCAGATTTCTAAGAATGAACTTTTGACAGTTCAGAAATGAAGGGTCTACGGAAAGAACATGTCTAGTCAATTCAAATTACAGAAGGAAAAACTACCTTACTTTTAACAGGTGTGAATTTGCCCTGTTTTTTTTAAGCACTGGACATGTTTTTTCCGTGGACCCTTCAAATGAGCCTTATGTATACGACGTTAAGAGTGTATGTTGGCTAGCCGTCCGTTCCGATTTCGCACCCCGCGCCGATCCCCCTCTGCAAAACTTCGCGCGGCGCGACTCGACCGCGCGACAGTATAGGTATAGGTACGAGCGGCGCGGCGGCGCCATATTCCCAGAAATCTTGCCCGCTCGATTTGGTTTTGGAACTAAAAAATCCTTAGAGTCCCATGCGTATTATTAGTAAGTAAAGATACTGAATAAGTTAGGATGTTATAAGAAAAGTCATATCATATAAATATGTGCAGTCAAGGAATTAGATTGATTTTAATATTGTTATTGAATGGACGATTTTGTATTATCGTAACAGTGAGAATCAATATTATAGCCGAGAGACATCGGCAATATCGACTTAGGTATTTTTCAAAACAAGAGTGTGTACATTACTACATTATTTATGTTACATATCACTAATACTCTAACCTCGTAAGGCCCACTGTACATTGCGATGTACAAAGTTACAATAGTGACTCCGGCCCAGGAAATTTGATAAAAACATCAAGTAAACGCCCACTGTACATTACGATGTACATTGACTTTCGCATAACATTGCGTTTTAGTTTAACCGCGGAAGGCCATTTTGAATAAACGATCTGAATGACTAGAGTGAAAGATGTCTAGACTGACGCTTGACACTTGATGACATTCTTTGTCGCTGTGCCACCCAAGCGGAACGCACATAATTTTAAGACTTGTATTTTACTAATTAGTAATTATTTTGATGAAATATCGCTACATATTTTTTTCGTGTCATTAAAAAATCACGTGCATTGTAGTGCACAGTGGGCGTTAGTAAATACCTACATAATCAATTTATACTCCCTATACATTTTTATCAACATTTAACGAAACTAGTCGTGCAAAAGTATGTTATATGTAGTTTATTACATAAAAAGTGTATATTATGTGCGATTTACAAATAAAAGTAAAAAATAAGTCGTGGGCCAGAAGCACATTATAGATTTTGTACATTAGAATGAACATTGGGCGTTTAGCTCTGGTGGCATAAAAAAACCTTGGGCCTTACGAGGCTAAAATAAGTTCAGAATATTCAGAAGCCAACAGTGTTATTTACTTTAATTTATTATACAGTGTGTAACAAAAGTCCCAAACGACACTTCAATAGCTGATGAGGTCAATGACCCTGAATGCGATGCAAGTGGAATTTTTTGGAATTCGAAAAAAAATGTTTTACTTTGTATGAATCATGTACCTTTGTTCGAAACATGTACCTAGTGCCATTTTTTCTATTAAAAAATATGCCAAGAAAATGGTGAAACAACAAAAAATATAAATAAAAGGCAAGTATATAGATATTATTCATTTGCTTATTGACTTTCCCTTTTTGGTTTCGCAAGATTTGGAACAAATTTGTCTCAAGGGCATGTTTCGTGTGACTCTCGGATCCAACAACTCTGGCAGTATAGATTCAAAATAAAATAAATGAAGTTTTGGAATCATGACGTCATTCCACAACTTCTGATCGCGTTTTATGACCTCAACTTTAATCGGCCGGTCGGATCCTGTCCACACTGCAAACAAGCACTCCTTTCGCCCTGTAATATTTAGCTGTCCTTGGATTTGAAAATACCATTCATGCTTTTTGTTTATCACCAACTGGCCCTTTACATTTTTCCAAAAGGTTATTTTTTTATTTTGAATAGCGTCTTCTAAGGTATCTCTGTAACCTGACAAAGGGCATTTTATTTCCACTATACGGTCTTCGTCCACGATTCCGTCGGGGGATGCACCTAGGAACTGATTATTTTTATCTATAAATAATCCACAAGGCTTAATTGTGATGTTTTCCTGCTTCTCCAATTGTAATCGAGCAATTGGTTCATTTGCCTTGCCATGTTGGATAGAGGGTACTGAGGAAAGATCCTGTTTATACAGTAAAGCTTTGACGATGCTAGCGGACGTAGTGCTCCTTTTGTTAATTATCTTGCCGAAGTTTGATGCTGTCAATAAATTACGTCGCATTTCTAGCCACTTGCTACAGTTACTCTGCAGGACTGTTTCTCTTTCAATTTTTTCCCTTTCCTCATCTGTTTTTTCCAAATTGTTTAGAAAAGATTCCTTTAATTTTGCTAAATCTTCTTGGGGCAGATCGGGTTTTACACAGTTCTCGCCGTAATCTTTATCTTTGTTTAAATATTTTTCAAAGATAACTTTTTTTCGTGGCTTATTTTTCATTCTCGAATCATTTGCTCTGTACTTTTTCATCTCGAGTCGTTTTGAGTTCGACTTTGGACTCGCGTTGAGCATTGACTTATGTAATTTATACAGCGGTCTTTTAGAATTAAAAGCCACCACTGCAGCTGCACATCTCGTCTGATACGATCGACGTTGGCAATAGTTGATGCGTTTTCCACCGATACATTTGGCTACTATCGCATTGAATTGCTCACATCGATTACTATCAACGTCTTCAATAAGACTCCGCGCGTTGGCTGCAGTGGAACCAATTATAAATTTTATTTGATTTTCCAGAGGCGTGTTACGGAGTTTCGCAGTGATGTCTTCGCTCTTTTTGTCACTTTGACAGTAGAAATTCTGGCAATTCGCATGGTTACTAAATGCATGATTATAAGAGTTTGTAATGGCAAAATACAAGTCATTAATCTGCTTAGATTTTACGTCATCAGATTCTTTCAGATGTTTTATTGATGCGCAAATAGATTTTCTGATTGCCATTATTCTATGCATAGTCAGCAGCTTCCTTTCTTGTAGTTTGTATCGGGTATCCTTTGTTATTGCTTGGAGTTTATTGCACAGGTTACGGAGCAAGTGATTACGGCACTCAATTTTTTCTACTGTAAACTGAGCATAAGGTCGGGCTTCTAAAATTTTTGAGTATGTAGAAGCATCACCATCAGCAATCAGTTTTCCATAAATCAAGCCGTACATAGCTAAAGATTGCCTGAATCCCTCAACCAATATCTCACTTTCCATATTGGTGGAAGAGCCGGAATAGTTTTTGAAACATTTGTGTTCCTTGGGTGTTATGTTTTTATTGCCTGCCCGAGCACAAACACAGCAGTATTTATTTTTCACTCCAAGGAATAAAACTTCCCCGGTCCTTCTACCAATTATGGCAGCAGCGCCCGACAGCGAAGAATAATTTTTCTTATATGTTCTTTTCGCCCAACATCCATCAGCTATAACATCGATAATAGGTATTCCATCGGAGTTAACGCGACCTTCATCTAAGGCATACTGTCTTTCGCGGGCAGCTGCTGCTTCCATTTCAGCTGTAGCGACTTTCTCCCATTCGTCACTTACTCTATCATCTATTTTCCTATAAAATGGCTCTGTCATAAATGGGATGTTCATTGAGGCAAAAATGGCCTGTAATTGTGTAAATCCCACTCCAGTTGTGGCGGCACTTGTGACCATGGCAGTGTTTAAATTAAGGTTAGCTGCCGGATTGTCCTTTGAAGAATTTACAATAAGTTCTAAGTTGCACATGTCGCATTTGAATTTTAGTTTAGAACAAAGTCCAATTTTCTTTTCGCCAATTAATTGTAAATTACTAATGCCACACCCAAAGGCACTTGAGTGGGACGAAATTCTTTTTAACTCGTCTAAAAAGTATTTCAAATCGACGATTCTTCTCGCATCCGGATTTCCAGTTATATTTTCATCATCTTCGTCGTGAGGAGTTGCTGACCTGAGAAGAAATATAAAGTCAAAATAAAGTGCAAAACCATAATATAGTGTGAACTCTACAATATAGTGATTTATTTAACTTTTGTAAGTGCCGAAATTGCTGGCTTGTCCGATATACCTGATTGAAATACATTATGAGTATGTCAAACGCTCCATTTTGTGGAGCGGCTTCCCACGAGCGACGACCTGGTAAATGTTGCATGTGTCCGCTGGATGCGGGCGGCTTATGACCGATCTTTGTGGAACTCTCTGGGAAGGTCTATGTCCAGTCGTCCAGTCCAGGACGTCGTTTGGCTGATGACGATGATGATGATGAAAAAAGTTATATTCAAAAATTATTCAAACCCAAAGTAGAAAATATAAACTTAGAAGTAGGTACTAAGCACTTAGGTATATTAGCAATTATTACAATCTTAGAAAATATTACCTTTGACACTCATATTGTAAATCAGCAAGTTCTTCATAGTCACTAATGTCAGGACTTTGAACGATCTCAGAAGGTCCCGGCAAACATTGTGTTGACCTAAAAACAGATTTAAAATACACCAGGCCAGGCAAACTTGCTTTAACTGTTGTTGCGTGCAATATAATGTACAGCCAGCATAAACTTACGACGTACCCGTCATCTAAATTGCAATAAGATGGAGGCGTCCCCGCCTGCCATTCGTCAGGCGCAGTATTCGACGTTTTTCTGTAAGAGGAAACCAAATAAAATAAACTGTATTTACAAACTTTTATTTGTCCGCATTTTACAAAATGTAAAACTATTACTTACCCGTCATTTATATTTTGCATTAGTAATAGCGACTCCATTCCGTTTGATGTACTCGTGTTCGTCGCTGTCGAATCGGTAGTAGTCGCCACGCTGTTCATACTCTCATCAATGTATGGAACTTTGTAGTTTCTGAAATTCATTTAAGTAGCTGTTCAGATTTATTGACCATATTTAAATTGAAAATTTTAAAACCATTAAAAATAATCATGTACAAAAGTTCATGACCACTCTGGGATTTTAGTGCGTTGTAATAAGGTCGAAGTATGGTGATGCTTTTCGAGCCATGCAATAGCAAATTAATGTTTGACCTTCAAACATTTTAAGGTTATTATTTCGTACTTATTATATTATTTGGAAACTTTCACAATGTAGGTAGGTACGCGTAATATTCAGGTATGCAGTGAATAAAACCTTACCTTGTTTTCTCCCTCATCTTCTGGGCCTTTTGCCGCATATATTTTAAATGTTTCTTTTTCCCGGTTTTACGAGTTTTACCCATGTTTTGGAGGAATAGGCAAATAGCACACACAAATAAACAAACCACAAAATATTTTTACCCAAATAACAGAAAAATTTACACAACACACAAACAACAA
Source organism: Thaumatotibia leucotreta (assembly GCA_025490895.1). Taxonomy (NCBI): domain Eukaryota; kingdom Metazoa; phylum Arthropoda; class Insecta; order Lepidoptera; family Tortricidae; genus Thaumatotibia; species Thaumatotibia leucotreta. The sequence goes on along the minus strand of JALPQI010001315.1, from coordinate 57,827 downwards.
AAATATTTGGGTAAGTATATGTCAACCAAATGACGAGTGGAAATTTGACGTACGTCCGTCCCGCAATGAGGTCAGCGCAAACTGATCTACAAAATAAAAAACGGGATAGACCTAATGGCAGAAATATGCAAAGCATGAGAAGGCGATAGTGGGCGAGTGCCTAAAAGTAAACGGTGTAAGCGCCAGATCAGATAATTCGTGTTTACAAATAAACTACACATTTTATAGCAAAAATGGCTTACCAGATTCAAGAACTAGTCTTTACTCAACTGTTTCACTAACAATAATACTTATAAGTTCAGGGGTTTCGCCGATCCAACCACAATTATGTAAAAAAGGGGTTATCTTTGAAAAATAAAAGTATCGAGGCTTTTGTTGAAAATCGTGTTTCTACGCTTACCAGTTTTGAGGAAATATGTTGAAGTTTTATGTATATGAATATCAGGTACATAGTTGTTATCAATATTGAGATCTACACGTCTGAATGATAGCAATTTTAGCATATGCGCGCTCTTAAGGCTATCGGAAAAGTGGTGAGTCTTACCCTCATATTAAAAAGGTTGCATCTATAACTGTTAAAAGTTCATTCTTAGAAATCGGCAACAATAAGTATTTTAACTGTGTTTTGTCCTTATCTGTCACTTTGATAATCATATTTATTAGGTTAGAAAGATAAGACACTTTTAAATAAAATAGACATGGTGACCACTTATGAATAAGGAAAATATTGTTTTATATGTTTCTTGCTAGCCTGACAGTTTATCAGTTAGTAATAAATAAATAAATAAATCAAGACATCTTACACAAATCGACCTAGTCCCACGGTAAGCTCAATTAAGGCTTGAGATGTGGGTACTAGGCGACGATATATATAATAGATAGATACATATAGATACTTATATACATAGACAGCCATGACCAAGTAACAAATATTTAATGCCCTCGCCAGGATTCAAACCCGAAACCTCCAGCTTCGTAGGCAGGGTCACTACACTGAAAAAAATGCTAAGTTGGATTTATCAGATCTTGCGTAATTCTAACCGGAAATTAAGGTTGATTGGGTCCTATCACAATTTTTTTTTTTATTTTACCAAACTTTTTATGTTGGCATTCTACTAAATTAATTTGGTTGATTATACTAGTTTTTTGTTGATTTCACCAGTTGTTTGGTATAATATACAATGTTCTTTGTTGATTTAACCAGAACTCTGGTATCGGCCTCAACCTTTTTAGTTTTGTAAATATGATAGCAAGGATTTGTTACATATATCAAAGTTTACTCGTAATATAGCCAACCTAAGTCACTTTGGTAAATATTTTTTTCAGTGTACCAACTAGGCTACGGAGGCTTTAATATATCAGTCGTCTGCTGGACAAAGGCATCTCCTATTTCCTATGCGTATAGACGCATTTGAAGGTAAATGCCCGTAATCACCACGCTGGGCAAGCGCAGTAGTGTGTCTATAGTTCGAGAAATATAAATTGAATGTTTATTTTTACTACAATGTAGGTAGAAAGTTACCAATTTATATTTCACGAACTATACTATGATGATGCTGCTGTCCATCATAAATGTTCAATAAATTCATGGTCAGGTCAACACTTCAATCCCTTAGTCGACTCTTATGACACCCACGGGTAGAGTTGGAGTGGTGACTAATGTATTCTTAATGTAACCACGGCGCGGGGCAATATATTACCTTAAAAGAAAGCCAGTATGATTATCTCTCATGCGCGAGAGAAATCCTGGCCAAACTACAGGGTGAAACATGAGTAGTACATAGTAATACGTTTTCGTAACTTTATAAGCTTCTAACAATTAAATGCCCCACAAGTTACTAAGAAATTGACAAGTTATTTATTAATTTTTTGTATTTTTTTGGTTTATGTTTTGTATTTTTGGCCTTAGGATATCCAAAAGGATTTTTAATACAAATTAACGGAATAATTTATATTACCTCTTCATAATAAAGTTATTAATAACGGCAATTTTGTCATTTCGTGTAAAATTAAATGATATTTAATACATTTACTTTTAAATACCTTAAATAGCCGTTATCATTTCTGAAAAACACTTTAAAAATTAGAAAAGCCACAAAGATTACAAAAAAATTATAAAACATGACTATTTCTAAGTAACTTGAGTTGTTTATAGAGCTAGAAAAACGTATTACTGTTCACGACTCATGTTTCACCCTGTATAATAAAATAACATCTTCTATACGCAGATAAACGCAATGGTGAACCGAGCAGCGGGCAAAGGGTACGAAAACGAAGCCTTCTACGAGAACATCAAGTTTCAGTTTATGGGTATCGGCAACATACACGTCATGAGGAAGAGCTTGCAGAAACTTGTCGAGAGTGAGTGTTTAAATATTTATCAAACGGGTTACTCACGTAATTTAAGTCGATAATTGCTCGACATGCTTCGATCCATTTAGAGGATCCTCATCATGGAGTATCCGCGACCAAAGCCCGACGTATACTGCGGGCTTGCACTCTGCTAGAGCGGGTGTTGCGAAGGAAGAAAACTACCGTCATTGTCACTTGTCGAAAAGCGGGTTGCACACAACACTCACTACGTCACTAGGTAATAAGGGCACGTCTACACTGTCTACCGATGCAATACCTGAAACCGTTTTCCAACCAGGTGGCACTGACCAACCACAATCACGATTAAAATTCGGGTGACGACTTATTTCGATGGCTTCCCTTATTTTCCGTGGCACGATGAACTTTTCTCTTGAAAGTACGGTTACCTTATCGAACCTAATATAGTGCGTCGAATCCGAATCCAATATGTTCCGTCACCGCAGATGCAAATTAAAATAGCTGCTAGTTATAATTCCAAAATAAGAGAGTGAGTGTCTTTTCCAGACCACACAGAGACCATTTCTCGAAAATTATGTACATTTGGATCACGTTTCGATATCGATGGAAATTGGTAGGCTAGTCAACGATGCCGGGCAAGATCCCGAAATGTGTTACCATCAATGTATAGGAATCTAGTAACAAGAAAGGAAAATTCTATACAAACTTCTTGGGACGTTTTGCGAAATATGGTGGAATTTTGCATATTGCTTCAATGGAAGACCAGCGCTGGACTGTGTTAAAAATACTGCTACTTATTGGAGACCATTTTGTGACACTTATTTTTTATATTCATGTTTATTTTGTATTTTAATGTGCACATAATATAATTTGAAATTATATTATGTTGTGCCACAATTAACCCCTTACCGCATGAATAAAAATTGAAATTTGAACTCTAATGGCAATCTATAGAGTTCAATTTTATAGCGGCCACATATGGCTTCGTATGCGGTAAAGGGGGGGGGGGGTATGTTTTTTCTTTCTTTCTTTTCTTCTTTCACTCAATCAGTGCACCAATTTTTATAAATGAAGGGTCCATGGAAAAACCATGTCCACTGCTTAAAATCAGGGCAAACCCACAGCTTTTTCTGTTAAAAGTAAGGTGCTTTTTCTTTCTGTAATTTGAATTGACTAGACATGTTCTTTCCGTGAACCCTTCAAATATGGAAAACGAGTTCTAACTTTTTGAGAATTGCTCACGATATGGCTTCTGTTTGGTTTCCAGATTTTATAAAAGATAATTGTTGTTGTAGTGTACAATATTAATGTTAATTTTACCTTTTTTCAGCTTGTGAACAGAACTCCCCTACCATGTCATCATTTCTTAGTGGTTTAGAATCGTCAGGGTGGCTCAAACATATAAAGTAAGTCAATGTATCTAGTTTTTCTATTTCAAGTTCTAAGGAACAAATCAAATTAATTTACGCAATATTTTTGATACACATTATAAATATTTGACGTCATATATCATAAATACCTAGTTAACCTACGTTCGTACCCATGTATGTCAGCTTTTGCGAACTTATGTTTTTGGGATTTATAACAAAGTTAAATAATTCATGATTCAAGTTGGCCTTGCCACAAGCATTTTAGAATCGTCATAATAAAATAACATTTAGCTGAGATTCTTGCTCACTGACCCGAAGTTTTAAGATCAACAACAGACTCGGGACTTATACAGGGTGCGATCTTATCTGGGTCGCGAAGCAAGAGTGAACAGGGTACTTGGGACGGCCACGCTCAGCAACTTTCACTAGACAACCAAGAAATCGAAAAAAAAATCTTTAATTGAGCCTTCATCGATAGTCAAGACTCAAAAAAATCCTAGCTTCAAGCCTCAACGCCATCCTGTAGTAAAAACAATTCTGTCTAAGAAAAAAATGCTAAAATACAGTGTTAAAGGGTAGCCGTTTTTGATGGTGGTCTTATAAAGGGTTAACTTATAATTAGGAGATTTTTTTCGTGATTCTTGGCTGTCTCCGTAGTGAAAATTCTCCAGCGTGACCGTCTCTAGTACCCTGTACTAAGGTCCGACCGAGACCCATATTTTAGTCTCGACCGAGACCGAGACCGGGAATAAATTTGATTCTCGGCCGAGACCGAGACCGAGACTTGGTAGAAAAGATAAAAACGTATAAATTACATAATAAATCCCTAGCAAATACCTATAGTAAGTCCAACGTCAAACTAAATACAGCAATTTTTTTTTTGGGTGTTTTCTCTTTTTGAATTTTTTTTTATGTAGGTACCCCAAACACCGGTATTCGAATTTTAGGTATTTTCTTCGATAGTATGATAGGGGTCGCTTACTCTAAAGTATTCCTTCCGTTCATTTTAAAGTGAAATTGAAGTAAGTTCATGTCAATAGGACACCAATAAAATCGCAGTAAGTTCGCGAGATGGCGTAAAGCTCGCCAATTACAGCTCATTACGAATCTCGGCCACGGCCGAGAGTCCCGGCCATTTTTGGCCGAGAGCCGAGAGGGATATCTCGGCTCGATTTTTGGCCGAGAATGCCGAGACCGAGACAGAGATCTCGGTCGGACCTTACCCTGTACACTCTTGCTCCAACGATCTAAATGTCACCCTGTCTCTTGTGTCTCCAGATCGATCCTAGACACGTCATGGTGGATAGCGACAGCAATCCAGTCTGGTGTCTCCGTATGTGTGCATTGTAGTGACGGCTGGGACCGTACTGCGCAGGCCTGCTCGCTGTCAGCCCTACTGTTAGAGCCGCACTACCGTACCATCAACGGCTACCAGGTGACATTGGTGATGGTGACACTGTAGCGACACGGCTACCAGGTGACATTGGTGATGGTGACACTGTAGCGACACGGCTACCAGGTGACATTGGTGATGGTGACACTGTAGTGACGGCTGGGACCGCACCGCTCAGGCCTGCTCGCTGTCAGCCCTACTGTTAGAACCACACTACCGAACCATCAACGGCTACCAGGTGACATATATATAGAATCTTACACGAAACGAGGAGACATACCCTCTTCCCACCCTTCTAGACACAACTCACGATTAATAGCACCTCCCTCTCGATTAAAACTACACTCATCTGGTCCTTTAAAAATGTCTATAAAATTGTATAATAAATTACCTGAAAAAATTAAAAAAGAAGAGAAATTTCATATTTTTGTTAATAAATTAGTAAGTAAGTAAGTAAGTATCATTTATTGCAAACCATGGTAAATACATAAGTTGTTACAGTAAAGGAAAGAGTTCACATGGCACCCCGATGGAGTATGGCAATTTACTTATAAATAGAGGTATATTATTAATTAAAGAAGCTATTAGTAACTAAAACATACTATTCTGTGAATGAATACTTAAATGACCAACTGTTAGAGTGATACCCTGTGAAAAAACAAAAATTGAATTAGTATAAGTTACTTTTAAGATTTGCCAATATTTCCATACCCTTACGGGGCTCATGTATGATACTTTTAGTTTGTAAGATCCTATGTACTACATGAAAGAAATAAATTACTTGATTACTTGATTACTTACTTGACATTGGTGATGGTGACACTGTAGCGACGGCTGCGACAGGCCTGCTCGCTGTCACCCCTACTGTTAGAGCGTCACTACCATCAACGGCTACCAGGTGACATTGGTGATGGTGACACTGTAGCGACGGCTGGGACCGCACTGCGCAGGGTGACATTGGTGATGGTGACACTGTAGCGACACGGCTACCAGGTGACATTGGTGATGGTGACACTGTAGCGACACGGCTACCAGGTGACATTGGTGATGGTGACACTGTAGCGACAGCTGGGACCGCACCATCAACGGCTACCAGGTGACATTGGTGATGGTGACACTGTGGCGACACGGCTACCAGGTGACATTGGTGATGGTGACACTGTAGCGACAGCTGGGACCGCACCATCAACGGCTACCAGGTGACATTGGTGATGGTGACACTGTGGCGACACGGCTACCAGGTGACATTGGTGATGGTGACACTGTAGCGACGGCTGGGACAGGCCTGCTCGCTGTCACCCCTACTGTTAGAGCCGCACTACCAGGTAGGTGACATTGGTGATGGTGACACTGTAGCGACGGCTGGGACAGGCCTGCTCGCTGTCACCCCTACTGTTAGAGCCACACTACCAGGTAGGTGACATTGGTGATGGTGACACTGTAGCGACGGCTGGGACAGGCCTGCTCGCTGTCACCCCTACTGTTAGAGCCACACTACCAGGTAGGTGACATTGGTGATGGTGACACTGTAGCGACGGCTGGGACAGGCCTGCTCGCTGTCACCCCTACTGTTAGAGCCGCACTACCAGGTAGGTGACATTGGTGATGGTGACACTGTAGCGACGGCTGGGACAGGCCTGCTCGCTGTCACCCCTACTGTTAGAGCCGCACTACCAGGTAGGTGACATTGGTGATGGTGACACTGTAGCGACGGCTGGGACAGGCCTGCTCGCTGTCACCCCTACTGTTAGAGCCGCACTACCAGGTAGGTGACATTGGTGATGGTGACACTGTAGCGACGGCTGGGACAGGCCTGCTCGCTGTCAGCGCTACTGTTAGAACCGCACTACCATCAACGGCTACCAGGTGACATTGGTGATGGTGACACTGTAGCGACGGCTACCAGGTGACATTGGTGATGGTGACACTGTAGTGACGGCTGGGACAGGCCTGCTCGCTGTCACCCCTACTGTTAGAGCGTCACTACCAAGTAGGTGACATTGGTGATGGTGACACTGTAGCGACGACTGGGACAAGCCTGCTCGCTGTCAGCGCTACTGTTAGAGCCGCACTACCAGGTAGGTGACATTGGTGATGGTGACACTGTAGCGACGACTGGGACAAGCCTGCTCGCTGTCAGCGCTACTGTTAGAGCCACACTACCGCACCATCAACGGCTACCAGGTAGGTGACATTGGTGACACACTCGTCTAAGACCTGCGACTATATACAGTGTGTTTTCACTTCTTATGCTCAAAAAGTGCATCTTTTGTGTCGTGCGTAGACGACATAAAATCGCATTTTATGGTCTAGAGCATAAAAGTATTTTTTTAAGACTAAGGTAATTGCTCCCAACAGCCAAACAGTTAAAACATATTGCATGGTTTTACTAGTGTGAAATGTTTGACTTGGCAGAAACCCGAGCATTTGAAATTCCGATCACAGGTTGAAATAAAAAAAAATTAAAAAATGAGTTGGCGGGTATTGGTTATACACCGTGATCTCTAATAACCCGAAAGATTTTAACCACGCATTTTTGATGTAAAAACAAACAAAAAATATTATATGACTTATGTCATTTTTGGCGAAAAAAAAATTTTTTTTTTTATTTTTTTTTTTCAATTGTTATTTAATTTTTGAATGTATTTTAACATCAAAAGTAAAAGTTATTCATGAAACTAGCACTTAAAATGAGTGTTATGGTTTTTTTTTACAAAAACTTCATTTTTAAAAGGTTTTATTTGTCACTTTTCGACATCTGTTAATGAGGTTAGTGAGATTATTCTCCATAATGACACCAACGCCGTTAAAAAGACCTTTTGTACCGAGTTACAATTAGAAAATATGTTTTTTTTTAATTGGTAATAACTCTGAAACTAGGCGATACCCAGAAAAGTTTATACGACATTATAGTTTCTAAATGTGGTCAGGAACACACTGTAAAAATCTTTCGGGTTATTAGAAATCACGGTGTATATTATTGTTCTTTCGCTTTCTTCGTTGTGTATATTGCAGTGAAAAATGTGTTTTACTTTCCTCACAAACGAAGTGAAAAGCAGAGTGTAGGTACAACATGGACATAAATGTCTATTTTTTACCCTCGTCTACTATTTGGCTTCGCTCACCAAACAATTCGGGTAAAAATGGGTCACTTGCCCTTGTTGTACTACAATCTACTATTTTGTTCCAGGCACTAATAGAAAAGGACTGGCTCTCGTTCGGTCACAAGTTCACATCCCGGTGCGGGCACGTGGCTGGCGATTCCCGCGAGAGGTCCCCAGTTTTCACCCAACTGCTAGATGCCACGTGGCAACTCTTGCGCCAGTGTCCGGAGGTGAGATCCCGATCTCGGCTAATAGGCATGATGACTGGCAAGTCAAATCAGCATCATTTTTCGAATAGGGATAATGACTGTAGTTAAAATAAATTATTTAACATTATGCACGACCAAATACACGAAGAAATTATTACTAATATGTAGATTGCAGTAATTTTGGTACAGAACTTTTATTTAATAAATTGAAAAGAACTTAAAAGAGTAGGGCATTTGGCAGTACTCTAACGTGACGTCACTTTTGAGTATTAAAATATTACAACATGTCGACCAATCATCGACTTAAATACGTGAGTAACCCGGTTCGATAATATTTCAATATGTTTGAGTCTCACGTTAGTTACAATTCTAATAACGCTTACAATAGAGATAGTGTCCCGTCACTTCTACCTCATTAAGTAACAAATACCTACTTGAAATAAAGCTCGTATCTCAGTTCTGATTGAATACTGACATAAGGAGTTGCTAAGAGTAGTTTTTATAGTAAGTCTTGTTTGTCAGTCGACGATAAAATGCACGTTTGGAGATGTATAAGATCTTTAAAACGTAATTGAAAAGACAAAAAAGGAATCCCAGACAAAGTTACGTAGGCAACTAAAGGAAAGGCCGTGATTGGTTCATTTGTGAAAATTTATCAGCTTCCGTAGCCTAGTTGATATTGGTAGTGACCCTGCCTCAATAGGCTACTTGACCCATTTTTAAAGTTTGTCTTATATTATTAATCAATATCTGATTAACGGAAAAAAAATATAAATATATTTTTTCACGACCTAGAAAACCGCAAAATTTTTTTAAACTTTCGCTACCGCGCGAAAACGATACTAGCCATGTTATGCTTAGATTATCTGTGGTGTGACGTCACTCAAACCGAAAACATTTGACATGTCACTTATGTTATGTCAATGTCACAGCAAAGCTACATGCCTACATGTCCATGGCGAATTTCACTCGTATAAGATTCGACATGAAGTTAGTTTAAGATCCTCTGACGTCACATCATGGCCGACACCGTTTTCAGAGTACGAAATTAAAAAAAAAAAACAAATTTTTCAATTAAAAATATGTACCCATCAAACACTTAATACACCGTTATCGAAAAATATTGATCTTTTCAATAAATACTACAGAAAATAATAATTTTTTGCACTAAATTTGATACGAGTCAAGTAGCCTATTGACCTTACCGTGGGACTAGGTCGATTTGTGTAAGATGTCCCAAGATATTTTATTTATTTATTTATTTGTCTTCAATGACCGGTCCTGCGCCACCCGCATCCAGCGGATTCCTGCGACCTTCACCAGGTCATCAGTCCACCTTGTGGGGGGGCTACCCACGCTACGCCTTCCGGTACGTGGCCGCCACTCAAGAACCTTCCCGCCCCAACGGCCATCGGTTCTACGCGCAATGTGCCGCGCCCACTGCCACTTCAGTTTAGCGATTCAGAGCTATTTCGGTTACTTTGGTCTCATTTTTAATCCGATCACGCAGAGAGACTCCTAGCATAGCCCTCTCCATTTGGGTGACTTTGAGCCTTTTTATGAGGCCCATTGTAAGCGGCCACGTTTCAGTACCGTATGTCATCACCGGATGCGGGTGACGCAGGACCGGTCATTGTGGCAATCTTTGGGGGAGGCCTATGTTCAGCAGTGGACGTCTTTCGGCTGATATAGAAGAATAGAATAGAATAGAATAGATTTTTATTCACATAAAGCACATATTACAGAACAACAAAAGTAAATACAGTGGTAACATTTTCTGGGTTAAAGAGTAAAGTAAAAAAAATTACTATCTTATAGCTACACTAACATTTAGTCGTAGCAAGATTATTAAATGTGAATTGTATTTATACGAAGAAGATAATTTAGTATAGTCATCTAAATATCTATACAATTAAAGGACCATGGGCATATTTGTATGGAGAGTGGACCAAGAACCAACAGAGATGAAAGTGGTGTCATTAAATAGGTATTTTCATTTATTTCATTTCATTATATGGGCACTATGTTCAATTCCATTGCAAAACGGAGATATTTGTATTTTAGTCAGAGTAAATACTATGATGAATGGTGTCTGAACGACGGTGATTTACTTAGAAAGTACCCGCAGAACGCCTTACTCATATAAAATTATCCCATGGAATTCAACTTTGCACCTATAGAATGAAATAAAGAACATAAACAGACCTTTTTAATGACACTACTCCCAGCTTTGTTGGTTTTTGATCCATTTTGACGCATAGTCCTTTAAAAACAATAATATTTACCAAAAGAAAAGAACAGAAAATGATGATGATGAAGAGATATGATGATGATGACTTGTCTTCAGGCCTTCCAATTCAACGAGCGGTTTCTTCTCACCCTGCATGATCACGCGCACGCCTGTCAGTACGGGACTTTCGTCGGGAACTGCCAGAAAGACCGCCGGGATCTCAGGTTAGTGCGGAGTTTCCTCTCGTAAATGACCTTGATTCAGATTCAGATTCAGATATTAATTCGTAAAATAATGTTTCACACGTCATATAGGTACACAATTTTAAGTACACAATACAATAACTTAAGTAATAGTAATTATTATGTAGGTGATCAGTGTAGTACACATTTTTCTACTTACTAGATTACATACAAGATATTTATTTTATAAGAACAACATGCAAGTATACATCATAAAAAAAAATGAACATTGTATTTTATAATTTAGGGTCACTGAACTTGAAATAGTACATTGTGCATTAGGGGAGTTAAGTACGGAATTACTAACGAGAGTGTTTTTATGACTCGAGTTAGTATTCCGCTTACCGACCGTGATGCATACAATGTTTTTCATCACCCTTGCCATCCAAAAAATAAGTTTCAAGACATAATTTATTATTAAATGACGTATTGACATTTGTATTACTCCCTAGGGAATTTCACTTTTCTATTACTCCCGTTACGCGCGCAAGCAATAGCGCGCTTAGACAGCAAGTGTGATGAAATAGTAGATTGTGTCACTGGTATATTTCCGGCGTGGGCGTATATTGAATCCTGAATGGAGCGACGGATTCCACAATTGAATCCCGACCGTAGGGAGGGATTATAAAGTGGAATCCTGAGCGTAATGAAGGATTCAAGCGTAAACGCCCAAGACGAAATAATTTTGATACCGTGTGACACATACTGCTTTTCACACCACCTATGAGAAAAATAAAAGATATATCACATATTTAATATTTATGCAAATAATCGATTCTGAAGAAATTTTTATCAATTATGAACGTACTGTTTATTTTCATATTTCATTGTAATTTTTTAGGCTGGCAATAGAAAGTCCTTGAACAGATAAGTGCCACTTTGATCCCTCCCAGCAGGGAAGAAAAGACCCGTATTCGAATAGGTGGTGTGAAAACTAAATTTAACGTCACAATTATCGTGCTACGAATTTAGCATATAGTTTGTATGAGTAGTTGACTTTTGTAACACAATGGACACGATTGCAGTTTTTGTTTTATTTATTTTTTCTTTATTGGGGAAAAAAAACAGACATAGACCAGTTATAGGTACAGCAATAGGCATAATGATAAATAAAGTCTAAATCCAGTGACAATTCCCACCAGGATTTCGTACAATATGTTATGATGGCATTGCATTGACATTAGTGCAAATCTAAAAGGTATCTTAAAATTACCATTACGTAAATATTAGTATGTTGACATTATAATCTTGTAGTTAAACATTATATAAAAAACACAGTGAAGTTTAATCCAATACAACAAATAAAAAAGATTGATTAAAACTACTGCAGAAAAAATATTTATTTACAATCCAAGAGGATCCTATAGGATCATGATAATTTTGCGCTTAAAGTTGGCTCGCGTATTATTAAATATGTCTACCGAGACTAGCCGTTTGTTATAATTTTGATTGAGCCTTAATTATTTCCAGATTAGTGCAATCGACCCATATTCGTTTCAGGTTGTCAGAGCGCACGTTCTCGCTGTGGGGCTACATGGCGAACCACCTCAACGAGTATAAGAACCCGCTCTACAACCCGAAGGCTCACCCCGACGTGCTCAAGCCAGACCTTAGCGCGCAGAGTATACGGTAATAGTACATTACATCAGAGGACGGGAAAATTAGGATTTCCGGCCAAGTTGATATACACGGTGCTCGTGAGCATTCCGAAAGATTTTAATGCTGGATTCCTGACCACATTTAGAGTCTTTAATGTTATATAAAATTTCCTGGATTCGGCTTGGTTTCAGAGATAATCAACCTTTTTTCGAAATAAGTTTTTCGACGTAACTCGTCATTTAACTTCTTTATGATTACAATGCCACCACAATGTGTTCTAATATTACCACACCTTTTGCCTGACAATCAAAAAATACGAATAGACTTGACGAAATAACCTGTATCTAAAAAAACAATTGAAATAAATAATTTAAACAAATTGTTGTTATGATAAAAAGTACTGGAAATGTTAAGAAGTATTCAAAAAGACTAAAAAAAAGAAAAAAAACATTTTTTTTTTGGTGGAATTGACTTTTGGTCTCATAATATTTTATGTTTATTTTGATGCCTAGAATGCACAGTTAAAATCTTTCGCAATGCTCGCGAGCACGATGTATACCGGATAGGTAACGAGGTTGGGAATCCGTTTTCACGCCGAGGCATGTATAGTGCTTTTCGGAAACATACAAAAAAAATAATGACAATGTTGTTGAAATAAAAAAAAAGTTGCTTTGCAGGCCTAGACCTGAAAAGTGTTATGAAATTCCTTTTCCATTCCAGTGAGTCTGCGCCCTAAAAGCGATACTTCCGAGTCTATTTTAAGGGACGTAAAGACAATATTTCGTTGCATGTTTGGGAAATAGTTTTTACCCTTGTTATTGTGTCGGACGATTCAAAAATGCTTATTAATAGGCTTACTTGAGTAAAGAATAATTTGGTTTGATTTGAAGGTGGTATTTGCAAGTTGCGCCAGTGTCGAAATATCGGGTGCACAATAATTTTAATTTACATGGTAAATAATAAATCATCATCATCATCATCATCAGCCTATGATAGTCCACTGCTGGACGTAGGCCTCTGCTATTAACTTTGTGTCCTATGTGTCTATACGCATTAGGAGGTAAATGCCCATAATCGCCACGCTGGGCAAGCGGATTGGCGATCGCAGTAATGTGTCCACTACGATGACGCTGCTGCCCATCATCAATCCTTTATCAAATGATGGTCAGTGACACTTCAATCCCTTAGTCGACTCTTACGACACCCGCAGGAGGAGTTGGGTTGGTGACAAATGTATTCTTTCTGCCGAATAATAAATATCCTGTTGTAAATGATAGTAATGATTGTCAGGTTCTGGCGAGGCATGTACTGTCGTCATGAGAGCGGCGTGCACCCTCGAGAGCCCCTCGGAGACCTGCTGCCCGCCGCCGCAGAACACTGCTCGGCGCTCGACTACCACATCAACTACTTAGCCAAGGTGAGACGAACCACCACCACCACCACATCAACTACTTAGCCAAGGTGAGACGAACCACCACCACCACCACATCAACTACTTAGCCAAGGTGAGACGAACCACCACCACCACATCAACTACTTAGCCAAGGTGAGACGAACCACCACCACCACATCAACTACTTAGCCAAGGTGAGACGAACCACCACCACCACCACATCAACTACTTAGCCAAGGTGAGACGAACCACCACCACCACATCAACTACTTAGCCAAGGTGAGACGAACCACCACCACCACATCAACTACTTAGCCAAGGTGAGACGAACCACCACCACCACCACATCAACTACTTAGCCAAGGTGAGACGAACCACCACCACCACATCAACTACTTAGCCAAGGTGAGACGAACCACCACCACCACATCAACTACTTAGCCAAGGTGAGACGAACCACCACCACCACATCAACTACTTAGCCAAGGTGAGACGAACCACCACCACCACATCAACTACTTAGCCAAGGTGAGACGAACCACCACCACCACATCAACTACTTAGCCAAGGTGAGACGAACCACCACCACCACATCAACTACTTAGCCAAGGTGAGACGAACCACCACCACCACATCAACTACTTAGCCAAGGTGAGACGAACCACCACCACCACATCAACTACTTAGCCAAGGTGAGACGAACCACCACCACCACATCAACTACTTAGCCAAGGTGAGACGAACCACCACCACCACATCAACTACTTAGCCAAGGTGAGACGAACCACCACCACCACATCAACTACTTAGCCAAGGTGAGACGAACCACCACCACCACATCAACTACTTAGCCAAGGTGAGACGAACCACCACCACCACATCAACTACTTAGCCAAGGTGAGACGAACCACCACCACCACATCAACTACTTAGCCAAGGTGAGACGAACCACCACCACCACATCAACTACTTAGCCAAGGTGAGACGAACCACCACCACCACATCAACTACTTAGCCAAGGTGAGACGAACCACCACCACCACATCAACTACTTAGCCAAGGTGAGACGAACCACCACCACCACATCAACTACTTAGCCAAGGTGAGACGAACCACCACCACCACATCAACTACTTAGCCAAGGTGAGACGAACCACCACCACCACATCAACTACTTAGCCAAGGTGAGACGAACCACCACCACCACATCAACTACTTAGCCAAGGTGAGACGAACCACCACCACCACATCAACTACTTAGCCAAGGTGAGACGAACCACCACCACCACATCAACTACTTAGCCAAGGTGAGACGAACCACCACCACCACATCAACTACTTAGCCAAGGTGAGACGAACCACCACCACCACATCAACTACTTAGCCAAGGTGAGACGAACCACCACCACCACATCAACTACTTAGCCAAGGTGAGACGAACCACCACCACCACATCAACTACTTAGCCAAGGTGAGACAAACCACCACCACCACATCAACTACTTAGCCAAGGTGAGACGAACCACCACATCGGCTCCTTCAAGAATATAATCAGGGCCGGATTTAAGGGGGCTACAGCCCCGGGGCCTCTACGAAAGAGGGGCCCCCACAATAGAGATTTCGAAAAAAAAAGTTTCAACTTCCAACTAGTAAACACTAGTAAATATTTTTTTTGAGTATTGAAAGTGATCTACTCTGGGAACTGGATTTCAGCGAAATCATCAACGATTTTTCGGCGAAAAAAGCTAGGAAGATTCCGTTCGTTAACGCTAAAATTTAATTTCAGATAATTCTCGTTTCCGATTATATTTATATGTTTGTTAAATAATAAAACAATCCATACTTGTTTCCACAAAAAAATATTTATTGAAAAACTTGACTGAAAAAAATTGTCTACTTTATTTAGAAAATAGTTGGGGGCCAGGGGGCCTCCACTTCTTGGTTGCCCCGAAGCCTCTTAACCTCTAAATCCGGCCCTGAATATAATGGTGGCCCTCGAAAGGGCTTCCACGGAAGACCAGCGTTCGGGTATCCAAAAGGTACTCTGACATGCTGAGTGGCAGCTTTTTCAGTGACGCTATAATTAGGTTTATTTTCTTTGTTATATTTATAATTCCTAATGTTCTAGTTTAGCGTCTTGAAAAAAATACTATTTCTTTCTTTCTATTCAATTTAGCATCGGCATGACACAAACAAACAGATTTCAGCAGGTTACATTACACTTACAATATTATTTTATACTAAGAACAAATAAAACATGGAAGCCGCACGCCATACTAAATTAAATTACCTTTCAAAAACGGCCCCGAATTTTAGTTGACAAGTGTCACCCCCTCTTCAATGTATCATGGTAATGAATTTCAATTTCAACCTATAAAAACATAAACCGCCATTTACAAATAGTTGTGCTTGGTCCATCAAAGTTTGGCTATATTCTATAAACATTTGTCAAAGATGTTGCGCCGAAATATGCGCGGTGTTAAGAAAAGCGCTATGTCCTGCCCATCTTGGCACAATTGAACAATTGTTTTGGGGGCATTTTTGAGCAGGCCTTAGACGTCCATGTTACATATTATGGTCGCAGATTTATTATTTTATAAAGGTGCGTTTAAACCAAAAGAGCATTCGCTGTTCTAGCGCCCGTTCTACGAAATCAACCAATCACGTTTTGTGTACCGATCGAATTTCGTAGAGAGGGAGGTTAGAACAGCGAATGCTCTTTTAGTTTGAACGCACCTTAACATTTACATCACTTAATCACCTAGTATGTCGCTTATGAATTTCTATATTAACGTATATAACATTAACCTGCTATTTATGATGCGGACATATGTATACGCAGTGTACGCAGTGGTATGAAAAGCGCTGTACGTCCGCTCATGGCGGCATTATTTACAATCTTTTTGGGGGCATTTTTTGAGCTTACATTAACCGTCCACGTTTATATGGTCGTAGTGTACCTTCCAGTTTCAAGCATTTAATTTGGCCCTTGTTACAGAGGATAACGACATTCAAGAACCTTTTATCTGGCAAGAAGGAGAAAGAACAAGAATCGACCGTAAACTATCAGAACGGGAACAGCGACACAGTCGACATCGAGACGAGGACTGATCGCCTCTCGCTAGACAACAAGTTAGTACACGTAACATAACTATAGGTAGGTTTATCTAGTAGATTTTTTTTCTCTCTCTTGATAATGTCGGACGTTTCGAAAATGCTTATTAATAAGCTTACTTGAATAAAGAATAGTTTAACTTGACTTGACTTGACTTTAGTCATCGCTATACGTGGCTAAAGGCAGAGTTAAATTGTCATTCCAATTTTTTATTTGGTATCTTAATTTTAATTAAGTAAAAGGTGTTTTTTATGTTGTTGCCGATTTCACTTTTAAATTTATAAGCACTTTTTTTTGTAGGAGCAAAATATGTTCAGAGATTTTATTCCAGTGTGATACGATTTTTGTTCTACTTAGTATGATCTAGATCGTAACGCTGAGGAAAAACCAAAATTAAATATGGAAAATTAAAGTCGTTTTGTGTCTCCTACAGGTATTAAAACAGCTTGTAATTTCGAGCAGAAATAATACAAAACATATTAATTATGTAAAATAATGTACTTACCTAGCATTTCAGTGATTAGTCATATTTCATTTTTAATACAATATTGGGAATTCCCAATTAACGCAATTGCGTTAGGTGTAACTTTCCACACAATATTTCATATTGTTATACGTATATTGTTAGGAAAGATACACCTAACACAATATAGGAAATCCCACAATGTCGTAACAGATATGCTTATCATAGAAAAAATCAACTGCGAAAGACTCTGGTTGTCACGGGATTCGAACCCGCTTCCTCTGGATTGCCGGTCCAACGTGCTTCCAATTACACCAGACGACCTTCCGTCGATCACAGCGAATTTAGTCAATGGTATTGTGAAGCTAATCACTAGCGACATCTGTACTTAATGTTTCGAAGGTACTACAACCTTAAGCCACTCAAAGACGTGTGTCTAGCACAATCGTCCGCAAACTCGACAACTCTCCGTTGCGTTGAATTTGCTATAGAGGGCGCTGTAATCAATTCATGATTAGGAAACATAAATTTGTTTTTTTTAATTAAACAAATTGATGTTGGTGTTACTTTTTTATCCCACAATCCCACAATGTCGTAACAGATGTGCTTACTATAGAAAAAATCAACTGCGAAATACTCTGGTTGTCACGGGATTTGAACCCGCCTCCTCTGGATTGAATATAGGTAATATATGTTGTGACTTTTAGAGACTTTACATCTCTTGTTATTATTATTATATTTCAATTTGTTTAAAATCAATTTTATGTTTTTTTTTTAATGCATGTTAGTTGTAAGATGTACCATCATTGTTTGAAAAAATAATTCCCGCCAAGTTTCTTACCGGTTCTTCTTGGGTCAGCGGTGTAGGTTTCGAACCGGAAGTAGTTTTCATATCTAGACGATTCAAAAGAGTTTGTTGCTATTCCAATTTGAATAAAGAATTATTTGACTTTGACTTTGACTTTGACTTCCCAAACGGTATCTTTCCCCATTTATGTAATTTACCAGAAATGGCACATGCCTAGGACATTGTCAGGTTTAAATGAATATCTCTTGGGTGGACAACCTAAATTTAAGAAAATCATGCGCTTATTTTGCGATGAAACGATAAACGATACAACTAAGACTTTTTTTTTTTTCTTCAGTGGGTAGGCAAACAATAAACAAGCAAAATTTTAGTAGAGCCATAATTTTATTCAATAAATATTTAAATAATTATAATATAGTAACTATTTTCACTTACATGTGATAACAAACACCTTGCTGCCACCCACAGCTGTTATCTTCACTTTTATCACATATTTTTGCATACTATAAGTGTGATACAATTTTCCACAATGGACCACTTGGCACAACTCGAAAAAAGCATGGAGGAGATGAAGGCAATGTTTGCATCAAGGATGGCTACATTTGAGAGTGCGGCAGGAACTGGCACCATCCAGCAGGACTCTTCTCCGGCGTCTGGCTCGAACTCTGGCGAGTACATTGAATTTAAAACATTTCTTTGGAAAGCGGTTGAGTCACTTCAGGAGCAGATGGGTTTCATCCACAGGGCGCTGGAAGATTTGGAAACAAGATCCCGGTCTAACATACTTCTGCTTCATGGTTCACCGGAGACCCAGAATGAAGATGTCTCAAGTGTAGCGGTCAACATCATCCATAGCAGTTTAAGTTTGGAACAAGTGTCTTCCCTATCTTTCTTGGCTTGTCACCGTCTCGGCAGGGTACGTGTTGGTTCAAAGCCTCGACCAATCCTTATAAAATTTGCATGTCAGAGGACCCGGGATGTTGTATGGGCAGCTAAAAAGCTCCTGAAAGGCTCAGGAAGGACGTTAACAGAGTTCCTCACAAGCTCGAGGCATGCCGTGTTCTTAGAAGCCCGCAAGCAGTACGGCGTTCGAGGTAGCTGGACCAGCGACGGCCGCATAATTGTGCAGTGTCACGATGGAGTGCGGCGCAAGGTGACAACGCTTGCTGAGCTGCACGCGTTGCCTGTTCCGGAGGGTGCTGTGGCTGACGTTGGAGCGCAGGAGGCGAAGCCAGGTCCAGCAGGTACAGAAGCCGGAATCAAAGTCGCGCCGCCGCCCGGGCAGGCGCGTCGCGCCAACCTAACTCGATCAGGCAACGGCCGGTTCGCCAAACAGAAGCCGTAACGTCTGCGTATCTTGTTTTTCTTTATCTATATCTGTTGTGTTGCGGTACCTCTATTGTTTTTTGATTAATTAATTTCTCTGCATTATAGCGGTGAGCAAATAATTTTAACCACATCGTCATATCGTAAACGTCAATGTCAAAATGTCAGACCATACTTTTTTTTTTTTTTTTCTATCGTTGTTCAGTTTCATTTAGTCTTTGCGAGCTGTATTTTTCTGCTAAATTTGTGTGTTTAATCTGTTACTTTAGATTGAATTTTACTTGGAAAATTGTTATACCAGCTGCTGGCGAGCAAAAGAGGTGTATATTTAGTATTTTTAATTTAATTAGTAGCTTATATTTATATATATTATAATATTATATTTTATCTATCTATATTCTTAATTACCCACGATGTCTGATATTCTTAACGCCAGTTTAGACAGCGAATTCTTTTCACTTTCTTCGGATAGCCATTACGACTCATTGAGTGACGCATCGGATATGCCTGGTCTGGGCGATAAGTTACACTCCACTTTCAATTCAGCCGTTAAAAACTTTAACGTCGTGCATATAAACGCGCAAAGTGTTCCAGCACACTACCCGGAACTTCTCGCGTCGTTTAGTGACAACAAACACCTTCACGCCATTCTCATTTCAGAATCCTGGCTTAAACCATCACTTCCTTCTACACTTTATCCTTTACCCGGGTACTGTTTAATTCGTAACGACAGGACAGGTACTAGTAATGGCGGATCGCAAACCGTGCGCGGCGGAGGTGTTGCTATGTATGTTAAAAGTAGTATTTCCTGCCAGGTAGTCTCTCAGTCCCCATCCGTTGGTTCAAACTCTCCTGAGTTTCTCTTTCTTCAGGTCACTATGCATCATACCAAAATTCTTCTTGGCGTTTTTTATTGCCCCTCCTCGAATATTAATTATTTTGATACCCTTCATAATGTTTTGGTGGATTTGATACCACAATTTGACCATAGCATTGTGATGGGCGATTTTAACACCTGTATGCTTAAAAATGACCTACGTTCTTCCAAATTACATTCTCTTGCCACTTCTTTAAATTTAACCCTTTTACCACTCGATGCCACACATTTTCCACATAACGGTCCCCCCTCTCTTTTGGACTTAATTTTAACTTCTTGTCCTGACCTGATTTCGTTCCATGGGCAATTGAATGCTGCTGGTTTTTCTAACCATGATTTAATTTATGCATCGTTCAACATTCGACCCCCGAAATCGCGTCACAAAATTATCATGCGTAGGAGCCTTCAGGACGTAAACTTGCAAGCACTTCGTGAGGATGTCGCTAACGTTGACTGGCAACGTTTGGGGTGCATTACTGATATTGATCTGATGGTAAGGGCTTTCAATGACACATTGCTTGCGATTTTTGATAAACATGCTCCATTAAGACCGACGCGTGTTAAACATTTTCCTGCTCCGTGGCTCACGCCGGATATTAAAGAACTGATGGCTAAGCGCGACAGAGCTCGCATCAAGTATCGGCATGATTCATCGGCTGTGAATCAGAATAAGTATTTTTCATTACGAAACCGATGTAATAAAGTCTGTAGAAGTGCAAGACGTCGCTATATCCACCGATCTATTGAGGATTGTCCTCCCGCGAAACTATGGAAGTTTCTAAAATCTCTTGGGGTGGGCAAAGCTCAATTAAATTCTTCAAACAACTTTGACTTAAATGCATTAAATATTCACTTCAGTACTTCTCCAGTAATTCTCGATGCTTCTATTAAACAATCTACACTGTCACTTCTTGCCAACATAATACACCCTGATTTGCCTCCTTTTGAACTTGGTAATATTTCGCCGCAAGATACACTTGCAATTCTAAATTCTTTTAAGACGAAGGCCGTTGGCGAAGATGGCCTGGGTGTGGACATGCTTATGCTTGTGGCGGATAACATCGTTCCCGTCCTTTCTTCTATCATTAACTTCTCCTTATCCACGGGTACATTTCCTTCGTCATGGAAGAGTGCCCACGTAATTCCACTCCCCAAAACCTCTAATCCTGTCGATTTCTCTCAATACCGTCCCATATCCATTCTCCCTATTTTATCTAAAGTTATAGAACATTTTGTTAATCGCCGCCTCCTATCTCATCTTAATATGCATTCCCTATTAAATCCCTTCCAATCTGGTTTCCGCCCCGGGCATAGCACAGTCACCGCCTTGGTTAAGGTCACCGACGACATTCGTCTTAATATTGAGCATAAGAAGCTCACAATCCTCGTTCTCCTGGATTTCAGTAGTGCTTTCAACACTGTTAACTTCGACATACTTCTCGCTATACTCCGTACTCTTAACTTCTCTGAAACAGCGATTTCTTGGTTTCGCAACTACCTTATTGGTAGGAGGCAGCGGATGAGAGTGGACGACAAGCTGTCCGACTGGTGCGAACTCTCCGCTGGCGTCCCCCAAGGTGGGATACTTTCTCCACTTCTTTTTTCAATGTTCATTAATGGAATCACCAGGTCCCTTAGTTCCTCTTATCACTTATATGCGGATGACCTACAGATATACTCAGCGGCTAGTATTGAGGAATTGTCGAGCTTAGTTGATAACATTAATAGTGATTTAGACTTAATTCGGTGTTGGGCTTATAATTATGGTTTAAAAGTTAATGCGAAGAAATCGCAAGCGATTGTTATTGGTAGCCCTTACTACATAAATAAGCTCTCGGACATGACGGTTCCAGATATTTATTTTGGTGATACTTCTATTCCTTTCTCTTCGACTGTACGAAATTTGGGTATTGTCATGGACCAGACGCTTTCTTGGACAACCCATGTAGCGGACGTTAGCCGAAAGGTGTTTGCGTCACTTCACTCATTGAGACGCCTACAAAATTTTCTCCCACTTCAAACTAAAATTACCCTAGCGCAGTCTCTCTTGCTTCCTCTTCTGGATTATGGAGATATTGCTTTTCTAGATCTGAGGGAGGAGCTGCTGGATAAACTTGAGCGTCTACAAAATGTATGCATTAGATACATTTTTGGCTTGCGAAAATATGATCATGTTTCTCAGTTTCGTTCTCAGCTCGGCTGGCTTCCGATCCGTCGTCGCAGAGACGTACATATCCTGTCTTTACTTTTTAACGTACTTTTTAATCCTTCTTCGCCTCCTTACCTTTCCGAAGGATTTGTTTATTTAGCTGACGGTAGTAATCACCGCTTGCGTTCGAGTTCTAACCTTACTCTTGCTTTACCGTCTAATAGGTCGCGTACTTACTCCAGATCCTTTTTGGTGCGTGCTGTGAAATTGTGGAATGGGCTTCCATTGTCCATCAGACAATCCCAGTCTGTTGCGTCATTCAAGAACAATCTGAAAAAGTTGTGGCTCTCCGATATTTTGTGAATTCGTTGGGTATTTATTTTTTTATAGATGTGTAGTATATGTACGTATATTTATTGTATATTTTAACCATATATATGTATTTTATGTACGAAGTTAGCTTAGTAAGTATTTAATTGTTATTTGGTACTCTAATACATTCACCACAGTACACGTGTATGTTTGTCTATCTTTTGCTTCCTATACGCAACTCCTTTGCTCAAAGGTTAACTGGAAGAGATCCCTTACAGGGATAAGTTCGCCTTTGTACCTGTCAAATTTACTGTTAATATGTGTATTTTTACCTCTGTGTTTTGTGTACAATAAAGAATTTACATACATACATACTAAGTTCCCTGATTTACAACCCTATGTAATAAAATGATAACATAGATTTCTACCTGTTAACTTTGCACCACCATTGGAAACTTTTTTATTCCGACTGACAGTGACTTAGTACAGTAACCTGTTATGTTTCTGCAGGTTAATATACGACGCAAGTTCAACAGTGGGAGAGCTAGAGTGTGCGAATCACGACCATCCGTTGAAGGACGCCGCCAAACCCAGCATACCACTTATCACAGAGGTACTTATATCTTATCTTAGTTTGTTATAAGGTTCAGAAATAATATCGTTGTCTCGCCTCTGACCACTCTGATACGCTTTTATTTTCCTTCTGTTATAGACTCTGGTCTCACCGCGAGCTACTAAGCTAACTATGGGCTATAAACACGAATAAAACATACGCACTCCCGTGTAAAAAAATAGACACAGCGAGACTTGCCCCGGCGTTGATAGCTGATACATCATACATCAGGAGCATTCCATGAAAACATCTACTTTTTGTCGCTTACGTGTCGCTATGGTAGCTACCCTAATAAAATATACTAGCTGGTAGGAAACACTGTCAATCTCAAAGCCTTGATATGTTATTATTATACCGTAAGTCGGCTTACTAATTTAATTTTTAAAAAGTATTGAAAAGACTGTGTCGCTTACAACATTTTTCATGGAATGCTCCATCATCAGCCTATGATAGTCCACTGCTGGACTGGCGATCGCAGTAATGTGTCCACTATGATAACGCTGCTGCCCATCATCAATTTTTTATCAAATAATGGTCAGTGACACTTCAATCCCTTAGTCGACTCTTACGACTCCCGCAGGAGGAGTTGGGGTGGTGACAAATGTATTCTTACTGTTGTCACCACACGGCCGGATAGCTGATAGCTGGGCGAGTATCGCCGTGTCTCTTTTATTTACACGGAAGTGCGTATCTTTTGTTCGTGTTTATAGCCCATAGTTCATAGCTTAGTAGCTTTTGGTGAGACCAGTGCCATAGAGATCGCAAAACATCCAGTGCTATTGTATATCACGCTCGGTGTCGATATTAGTGTTAGTCTGCGACCACATAATTATAACATGGACGTCTAACGCCAGCTCAGAAATGCCCCCAAACACAATTGTTCAATTGTGCCAAGATGGTCAGGACATAGCGCTTTTTTAACACGGCGCATGTTTCGGCGCAACATCTTTGACAAATATTTCTAGAATATAGCCAATCAAAACTTTGATGGACCAATCACAACTATTATTAAATGGCGGTTAAGTTTTTATAGATTAATATTGAAATTCATTAGTTTCATTACCGTGATGCATTGAAGAGGGGGTGACACATGTCAACTAAAATTCAGGACCGTTATTGAAAGGCAAATTAGTATGGCGTGCGGCTTCCATATTTTATTTGTTCGTAGGTGTTAGTCGGAATATTAAGGCAGATACTTCATTTCATACAAAAAGTTTAACTCTGTTACATTCGAGACAAAAACAAAACAATGAATATAGTTTTCAACTATGAACCTTATAGACCTGAAAGCATCTTCAACTGATATTCTAGATATTCAGGGTGTGATTAAAATTCTAAAACGAATACACAAGTATGTTATAATGCTTGTCCAATGTGTACATAGGTTCAGGTCTCCTTGTACAATAAACGTATTATTTTCTAAAACAAAATATTTTTTTTATTAATACGCTGCGTCAGTCGGGGAACGGAACGCGCCTCCCGCGCGCAAGCATCATTTTTGAAACGCTCTGCATAATTTATCAATTAAAAACAGAAAAAGTGTGTTTTTTGAGTTGAAAGTTATACCAAAATGTTCGTAATAAAACAGTGATTAAGTGTTGATACAAGTATACACAAGGAAAAGTAATATTAAACTAAATTTCACGATATATACCAACTGTTTAGTGTACTTAAACCAAACGCGTAAGCGACTTCAATACTAGGCGCACTTACGACCTTTTTTCGACGAGGATACTGCCTAAACTGCGCGTTTTTCCAAGAAACGTAGTGAACTCGGATGACCTCTCGCTCGGTTTTCGATAAAGTAAGTACGAATAAGTTTAGAAAATGTCGCCAGGATCCTCAGAGAAGTGTGGGAAATGTAAAAAGCCACTAATGAAAAAGAATTACTTACGTTGTTCCACATGTGCCGCAGTATATGACCTCATTTGTATCAATTTGTCCATAGAAAGATACAGATCATTCTATGCGCCTGACCAACAACGCCGATCAACTTGGAAATGCCCCGATTGTATGAAAAACTTATCTAAGCACACAGGCCAAAACACCATGGGTTACCGAGCTTTCGAAGTAAACAAGAAACAGTCGTGCATTACAAAACAAGATGATTTATCCACTTCCGACGCGAGCGTTCTCGGAGATACGCTACATGACGAGTCGCTCAATCTAAGTGGGACTGTTCAACAAGAAATCCCTTCACCGGGAAATAAAGTGATATGTATGGCAAAAATTGAGGAACTTCTTGATAAAAAATTTGATCAATACAAAAAATCATTGGTTACGGAAATAAAATCGGCAATATTATCAGAAATTACCACTGAAATATCAAACTTAAATACAAAAATAGCACAAAATAAAAATGATCTTGCCCATGAACAAAAAAACATTAATGAACAGATGAGTAAAATAAATCAGCAGATACAACATTTAGAAACACAAAACAAGCAGCTATGGAAAGAGTTATCTAAACTTCAACAACTAACACAAGATCATGCCGAGGATAAGCCGACAAGAAAACTAAGAAATCTAGTTTCCGCGGAAAATGGTAAAAAAGTCGTGCTTTTCGGAGTTATGGAGTATTATTGGGAAACGGAGCAAAACATGTATGACCGAGTGTTTAATATTTTCAGAGACATTTTAAATGTTAACCTTGCTGGTTACGTAGAAGAATTGACCAGAATAGGCAGAAAAGGACCTAAAAGACCAATCGTTGTTGAGTTGTTAAGTAAAAAAATGGCCAAGCATCTGATAAAAAACGGCCGCTTTTTAAAAAATACTGGCTTAGCAATTTCAGAGTTTTTAGACGAGCCAACTTTGCAGGCTAGAAGATTGATGATAAGGGCACGTAAAAACGGAGACCACGATGCCTTTACAAAAAATGGAAATGAAAATAAAGCCGAAGAAGATAAATCTCCGGTGTTATCAAGAAACTTAACGGAAGCCCCAGTCAACATGCACAACGAAGTATTAACGAGCCAAAATAAAATGAGAAATGCCAATGACACATTAGAGCTGAGTAATAAAGATATAACAACACAGCCAGGGCACTCACACAACCTACGAACTCGTCCTGACAACCACAATTTTCGTAAATATAAGTAACTTTAAGATATTATACCAGAATATCCGCAGTATAAACAATAAACAACACCTAATAGATTCAGCTACCGATGACGATAAAGAACTACAAGCAATTTGCCTCTCAGAAACTTGGATTACAGAATCTAAACTCGACCTTTTACAACTAGAAGGATTCCAAGCAACTTCCATGTTCAACAGAAGCAAACACGGAGGCGGCGGCGTATGTGTGTTTCTACGAGATAATATACCGTGTGTTCTGCGAAGTGATATAAGTGAAGTATCAATAGAATTAATATTTGAAACTTGTGCTACTGAAATCCCTCATTTAAATTTATTAATTATAGTTATATATTGGCCAAACAGCAAACGAAACCCAAATATATTTTATGAATCGCTAGATAAACTCCTGAAAATTATAGCCCTTAAGGATAATACAAAAAATATTGTCATAGGCGGCGACTTCAATGTCGATGTTTTAGATAAATCCCCCATTTCTTTCACGCTACTAAACATCTTAAAAAGTCATAATTTCCAACAATTAGTTAGCGAACCCACACGGATTACCGAAAAAAGCTCCACATGTATAGACCTGTTGTTTAGTAATTTCCATAATAAATACAATGCTCTTTCGGTATACGAATACGGCTTTTCGGATCATAAGGGTATTGTGTATATTATGCCAAACCGCTCAATAGCCCACGAAAGAAAAGTTTGGCTTACATGTAAAAGGAACTTTACGGACAAAAATATCGGTATTTTCAAATCCTACCTATCTGCCGTAAACTGGAGCGATATTATCAATACTAAGCAAAACATCAATGAAAACTACAAATCTTTTACATCCACTATACAAAGAATCCTTGATCAATGCATTCCCAAAACTCAAGTCAAAATTAAGGAACAAAACAATAAAAAGACTTGGCTAACCGCCGGTATAAAAACTTCCTGTAAACATAAGCGACTCCTAAAAATACTGATCTCCAAAACAAATAATTCTATTTTACACGATCACTATAAATATTACGAAAAATTGCTTAAAAAAGCTGTAAAAATATCAAAAAAGAATGACAACATTTCTGAAATGAGAAATTCTAATAATACAACTAAAACTATGTGGCATATCATAAAGAAAAATACTAATAAGCTGCCAAAAAAGAAAAGATTAAACATAAAATTAAATATTAACAATTCTAATACAGACAACCCTAGTATCGTTGCCAACCACTTCAATGACTTCTTTTCATCGGTGGGCGCAGACAACCTATCCTGTACAAGCGCTGTAGTCGGCCGGCCTGTGCTTGCTCCTACTCCCAATTCTTTCTTTCTACAACCAGTCACTGAAATAGAAACTAATAATATAATACGCAACCTTAAAAACAAACGTAGCTTCGGACACGATGAACTCCCTCCCATTCTTATAAAAAAATGTGCCGACGAGCTGACTCAACCCTTAACGTTCTTAGCAAATCAGTCTTTCTCTGAAGGTGTTGTCCCGGAGCCACTTAAACTTTCTATAATAAAACCGATACACAAAAAAGGAAAACAATCCGATTGTAATAATTATCGTCCAATATCTTTGCTACCAACCTTCTCTAAAATAATAGAAACCTCAATGTCAAACAGACTCTACATGTTTTGCGAAAAATATTCCATATTCAACGAAAGTCAAAACGGATTTAGGAAAAACCATTCAACTACATTAGCTGTTTACAAATATATAGATCACATACTAAATATAATAAATAACAAACAATATGCAGTAGGGTTGTTACTAGACATGAGCAAGGCTTACGACAGAGTACCCTATGATGTTCTGTTTAGACGTGTGCGCCGATGTAAAAATGGTCGGCGGCGGCGTGATTTCGGCGTGAAATCGGCGTGAAGGTCACGTGAATATAAAAGTGGAATTCGATAGTATTCTTTATTATAATTCAGATAAATACAATATAAATGTTCAATAAACATCACCAATGACCATCTTAACCACCATCTGATCAATAGATAACACTTTTCTCTTCCCATCATGTTCTAAAGCTTGTCCACGAAATAAAGTAGCCATCGTAAAATCAGTCTCCACTGTTACACAATAGTTCCATGTAATTCTAACAGCCACGGGACCGTAAATTCTTCTGTTCAATAGCATGCGCTTAAACGTCGTCAAAATCAAAATAACTTCAGATAATGCTTAATGCAAAAGTTCACGCCCAAAAAAGTGCGATCTTCCGAGACGATTTCAACAATGTTAGACTTGAAATAATTAATTCAAATTGTAGACACGAGATTCACAGTTTATTATAGTATCGATATTGTAATTTAGTTAAGACCCACTGGGAAACTAAATGACCCAAAATGGTAAAATAAAAAGAAATACTGCTAAAATTCTGAAGTTTAAATAAAAGTCCATAATTATGGAGAAATTCATAAAAATATCAACCACAGCGTCCAAGAAGAAAGGCAAAGAGCTCTTCTTTCTAATAATATCCATACAAAGGTAAGGTCTCATTAAAAAAAATAATTATTCGGCAATGTCTACTTTATTTCGTGGACAAGCCTTAACATAATATGTATGTATTTCCTACAATAACTGGGCTTGGACTATCTCTATTCATCTTCGTTATATGACGATAATAATGATACGTATTATCTGCCGATGGACATGTAC
Source organism: Thaumatotibia leucotreta (assembly GCA_025490895.1). Classification (NCBI taxonomy): domain Eukaryota; kingdom Metazoa; phylum Arthropoda; class Insecta; order Lepidoptera; family Tortricidae; genus Thaumatotibia; species Thaumatotibia leucotreta. Next base: position 28,550 of record JALPQI010001315.1, on the reverse strand, counting down.
AGCCCACTGCCACTTCAGGTCACACATTTTTTGAGCTACTTACGTTGGTGCTTTCAGTTATTCTACGGCTCTCAACATTCCTATTTCAATCTTGTAGGGAACTCCTCTTTTCATCAATTAAATAGAGTGATCTTTTTACTAAGCCCATAGTTACCTACCACGTTTTAGAGCCGTAAGTAACACTTGGTCGAAGAATTTCGTTTTGAAATATACTGCGGGATATTGAATGAGAAGATATTGTGCTCTCCGGCACTACTATTAATCTTTTTCTCAAAGTTAGATCCACCTAACTGGACTAGCTGTCTGTCCCCGGTACACATATTCGTTGACCTTGAGCTTCGATCTTGACTGGAGTTTCTATCACAAAGTCTAGATATTTCATATGGTCTTCGTTGATCTACGTTGTATCTTAAGTCCAACGCATTCAGGGGCTCTACACACATCAACGAGTATAATGATCAAGTTCTCCAAGGTTTCAGCCATAATTACTTTATAGTCAGCGAACCGAACGTGGGTCGTATAACTGATATACTCACTATTGATGTTGATGACAAAGCCCTTTCCAGACCAAAATCTTGAAGACATCTTCCTCCTCCTTGCTTCATTTTCCTCAGTGCAGTATCATGGCCTCCTCCGTGGATCACATGGTTTCTTATAGTTGTCTTCCAGGCCTTTCGATCTTTTTTTGCGACTTCCAAAGCATCATGGATCTGGGCAGAAAGTGATTTGCCAACCTGGTCGGATCATCACATTGGGCTGCGACCTCTTCCCCTCTTTCATTCCAACGACCCAGTGATCATGAGCTTTGTCTCCTGTTTTCCTGGCTATAATATCCGAAGAATTCAAGAACTCTCAGGAGGCATGTGGTAGACAGTCTAACAGTTACTCCAATCTCACTGAGTATTGATGCGTTAGTCCGATGATCAGTCCAAGATATCCCCAACATTTTCCGCCTGGCTCACATTTCGAAGGCATCGATGTGTTTCCTATCACCCGACTTAATTGTCCATGGCTCGGATGCGTATAAAAAGATTGAAAAAACGAGAGCTCGCACTAACTGTATTTTGGTTTTACGCGTGATGTTTCGGTCTCGTCAAATCTTCTGCAGACATCTCCCAAAGCAACCAAAAACAGTTTTGACAAATACTGCAATGGTATGGGTACTCCTCGCTGCAATGGTATGAGTTTCGAATACCGGTCTTGGAGACGAACTGGACGCTACAATATAAGTACCGGTAGTCTACTTGGCTTACTTGTTCTATTGTTTGTTGGTTACTTGTTCTTTGGACATATGGACACTGGACAGACCGGATCCGCACCACACTCAACATTCAGGTTGCTGAAGTGGACCATGCTGCCAAAGATCGGGGCCGTAGGCGGACGATCGTAAAAGATAAATTGATGGCTTGATAATCTCGACGGCATTGTGGTATCGGCGCAAGGAGGAAAAGTCTACTTGGTACCGCTGAAAATAGTGTATAGTATTTGTTTATGAAATATCCATAAACGTCTCAATTGATTCAAATGCTTCATAGGCCACGAACGTTAACCAGAGGGGCAAGTTATACCTCTCATAAGAAATACGTCTGTTATTCATTCAAGGCTACGCCGATTTCACGCCGACCATTAGTCGGCGGCGGCGGCGTGGCGAAAAAGGTCGGCGGCGGCGTGACGCCGGCGCGGCGCACACGTCTAGTTCTGTTAAAGAAATTGTACGGTATTGGGGTGAGAGGAAATGTTCATAAATGGTTTGAATCGTACCTTGAAAATCGACAACAACTAGTAGAGATACTACATCATAACCACCAAACCGGAGTCATATCTCAAGTCCAATCCAAGATAGTAGATGTAAATCGATCAATTCCACAGGGTAGTGTATTAGGTTGCTTACTGTTCCTTCTGTATATTAATGACTTGCCTAGCGTTATTGATAAGCCCAGTGTTTTATTTGCAGATGATATGTCAGTAATTTTTCCATGCACTAGCGAAAGTAATCTACAGTCTAACCTTAAACAAATCATAACCAAACTAGATCTCTGGCTAAACGAACATAATTTAGAAATCAACTTCAGCAAAACTAAAATCATGCAATTCCGGCCCCACCAAAGACAACCTTTAAATATAGAATTCTTGTACAATAATACTAAACTTGAACCAACTGATTCATTTTCGCTGTTAGGATTAATCATAGACACAAATATAAATTGGAAAGACCATATACAGACAGTAAGCAGTAAACTCTCAAGATTCACTTATGCTTTATTTGAATTAAAAAAAAACAACAGATTTAAAAACATCTATATCCGCCTATTATGCATATGCTCACTCTCTATTCCGATATGGTATATTACTTTGGGGCAATAGTACAAACGTCAATAACCTATTTATTTTACAAAAAAAATGTATCCGTATTTTGGCAAATATAAAGCCGAGGGAAAGTTGCCGTAATTATTTTAAAGAACTCAGAATATTAACGCTCACCAGCTTATATATTTTGGAAGCATGCACATTTGTGAATTCCCATAGCTCTTTTTTCTCGCAAGCCAAAGACCGCCATACAAAAACGTTAAATTTACGCCAAAACACCAATTTATCAATACCTACATCTAACCTAGCAATTTTCCACTCCGGACCACACATGATGTGCATTAAAATTTTCAATAAGATCCCCCAATCCATCAAAAATTCACAAAACCCAGTATCGTTTAAGAAAGCACTCAGTAAATATCTAATGGACAGATCTTTCTACACACTGCAAGAGTTTTTTGGTGATACTTAACTGTAGACTTCATTAGCCATTTACATTGTAAATTTATTTTTTGCATTGTCAAACAATGTCTATAAGACCTATAAGATTGCTGTGCCCTTGCAGGGTCCATATTATAAACATGTGAAATGTAATATGTAATATGTGTGCAATAAATTATTTGATTTGATTTGATTTGATTTGTCTCGTAATAAAAACATACGCTTCATGATTCGTATTCTTGGTTTGATCATATCATCATAAATATAAACATTCGGGACAAATTACGCAGAATCAGGTAGATCGAAACATTCTTTAGATGATTTTACCGTTACATGCCGCCAGGGGCCACCGGTAGGTGAGTTTCTACGTATAATATTAGGAACATAATTCATTTGACCCGTATTCCACAATTTCAAAAACGCATGTTAGAAGAATTATTTATAAAATGAAAACTAGTTTCACGCTTAATACTGTAAGTTTTATCGCAAGGTTCAAGTGTTGTTTGGGAGATTTTTTCATTTTTATCTGAGTTCTTCTGAGTTACGATCATCCTAAATATGTGCAAAATCGTAACTTAGTGGAATAAAAAATCTGGGAGTTTTTTCAGCAATTAAATTAGTTCGTATCTAGAGAAATACAAATAAATAAAATAAATCAAACGGTATAGGTAACAAAATAAAATAAATGCACAAGAATAACGAAAATAATGCGCAGATAATGTGGTTTCAATTTGTCCTCACAATACAAGGTGAAATTTTAGTGGTTGTACTCCGTTTAATGTTCAATATCATGTTCCGGTTAGGAAAAAGGCAGAACAATGTTTGTTCTCCCAAAACAAAAAAAAATCTATGGAGTGTCAGCTAATTTGAAAGACCTGCTCCGTTGAATTTTTTTTTCACGTGAATCTAAAATTTTCCTCTTTTACCTAATTGGAAAACGATACCGAACAAGCCCTTAAACGCAGTACCACCTAAAATTTCACCTTGTACTCGTATTTACTGAAACAAAACATATTTATTCGTTTTAGTTTTTATGCGTTATAGTGAAACCTAAACAATTACAGGGTCACTTGCTTTACATGTATGCACGATTGACTTTAAAAACTTGCAACGATTCGGTAATCATTCGTTTATTTTCGAAAATACGGAAATTGCCCAACAAAGTTTAGAAAATATGCTAGAAGTCTGTTTATTAAGTTTATAAGGTATTGTAATTTTGGCAATAATAAATAAAATACCAATGACAATTTAAAAATTGATGTTGAAAAATTGTTTTAATTTTGACACGGTCAATACATTACATTTCGAAAGCGATTAATCAATCATTAACAATATTTAGCATCATATTTTAAAGACAATCGGGTCTTAATCGCGTAAACTTACGTTTAAATATACCCTGACGTTTCTGGCATGACGTTACACCCGTGGTCGCAGGCAGACTGGCGAGAAAATGTATAAACACCTTTGAGCTGCGCGGGTTTTTCGAACTACCCGCACTTGGTCTTGACTTGACACGTCATGCCCGAAACGTCAGGATATAATTAAACGTAAGTTCACGCGATTAAGACCCGTTTGTCTTTAAAATATGAGTGATAATCGTGAAAGTTTAAATCAACATTTAGCATTTCATTTTGCCTTCAACGCGATATGTTACTGGATCGTTTGTTCTTATCACTTTCAAATCTTGCTTATCCCTTAGGTGCATATGGTATCACACATTTTAATTCTGAAATGACTTATGTAAACAATCGATGCCAATTAGAACTCTGTTGCTCAGTGTGTCAGTCGCAATTGATTACTTATTTCGACATGTGTCATTTCGGTCGTATCATTTATGATACTGTATGCACCTAAGGGTTAAGACAAAAAGATTCAAAATTAATATGAGTATACAATATGCATATGCTTAGACTATGCCAATAAGTACAATATAGTCACCTACAAAGAAAAAGTATAAATACACAACTCCATGCAAATTAAGTACTTTCCCTGCACCTGACCGTAAAATAACAGAATTAGATCAACAAATCTGTTTCAGAAGAGCGACGACTCGATCCCAGCGAGTCTCCCCCTCTTGGAGCAAGAGATCCACTCTGTAGCCCTGGACTGGAAGAGCCTGAAACACGTCACTGAGTGTAGCTGTTCGACGCCGTTAGACCACTTTAGTAGAAAGGTGAGTCAAGTTAAGATCCACCCTGTAGCTCTTGAGATCCACTTTGTAGCCCTTGAGATCCGATTTGTAGCTCTTGACATCCGGTTTGTAGTTCTTGACATCCATTCTGTAAGTCTTGAGATCCACTCGGTATCTCTCGACTGGAAGAGCCTGAAACATGTAACTGAGTAGTTGTTTGACGCCATTAGACCACTTTAGTAGAAAGGTGAGTCAAGTTAAGATCCAGCCTGTAGGTCTTGAGATGCACTTTGTAGCCCTTGAGATCCGATCTGTAGCCCTTGAGATCCGATCTGTAGCTCTTGACATCCGGTTTGTAGTTCTTGACATCCATTCTGTAAGTCTTGTGATCCACTCTGTAGCCCTGGACTGGAAGAGCCTGAAACACGTAACTGAGTGTAGCTGTTCGACGCCATTAGACCTTTTTAGTAGAAAGGTGAGTCAAGTTAAGATCCACTTTGTAGCTTTTGACATCCACTCTGTAGCCCTTGAGATCCGATTTGTAGCTCTTGACATCCGGTTTGTAGCTCTTGACATCCACTCTGTAAGTCTTTGCGATACACTCTGTAGCCCTCGACTCGAAGAGCCTGAAACACGTAACTGAGTGTAGTTGTTCGACGCCATTAGGCCACTTTAGTAGAAAGGTGAGTCATGTTAAGATACAGTCTGTAGTTCTTGAGATCCACTCTGTAGCCTTCGATTGGAAGAGCCTGAAACACGTAACTGAGTGTAGCTGTTCGACGCCATTAGGCCACTTTAGTAGAAAGGTGAGTCATGTTAAGATACAGTCTGTAGTTCTTGAGATCCACTCTGTAGCCTTCGATTGGAAGAGCCTGAAACACGTAACTGAGTGTAGCTGTTCGACACCATAGACCATTTCAGTAGCAAGGTGAGTCTGAGAGGTGAACACACTGCAATTCGTTAAGTAATTTTATAATATTAATGTAGTAGTACAAGTATACTCATTACTCAGTAGCTCTTAAGAGTTGGACTTGGACTAGTTTGACTTTGACTTGATACTTTCTCTTTCGATTACTTTCACTCTGTAATTCTTGAGATATTCACTCTGTAACTCTTGAAAGTTAGACTTTGAGACCGATTACTTTTTTAATGTTTTTTTGTAACTATTTCATTTAAACTTAGACGCCTTAATCATCTTTTTGTGTCATAAACAACTAAAATTTAAAAATGAATGTCATAATGGAAGGTAGCTGATTTCCTGTGGCACAGGTTTCATCTATAGAGCGACAAAATATGTCTACTTTGAAAATAAACATACCAATGATGAAATGTTACACCGATTATACAAGCTATTTAGTAAATAAATTATTATTATTATTTTCGCTGGCAGCACCACTGTTGGGGCTGCGGGCGCTGCCTATGCACTCGCTGCGTGACGTCACGCGCGCCGCTCCCCGCGGTCGCCTCCCCGCGCCCCGCCCCGCTCTGCGCCGCCTGCGCCCCCGCCGGGGGACAGTAACTACACTATACACTACACTGACACTACACACACTAGCACTGTCGGTGCGGGCGCTGCCTGTGCACCGCTGCGTGACGTCACGCCTGCGCCCCCGCCGGGGGACAGTAACTACACTATACACTACACTGACACTACACACTAGCACTGTCGGTGCGGGCGCTGCCTGTGCACCGCTGCGTGACGTCACGCCTGCGCCCCCGCCGGGGGACAGTAACTACACTATACACTACACTGACACTACACACTAGCACTGTCGGTGCGGGCGCTGCCTGTGCACCGCTGCGTGACGTCACGCCTGCGCCCCCGCCGGGGGACAGTAACTACACTATACACTACACTGACACTACACACACTAGCACTGTCGGTGCGGGCGCTGCCTGTGCACCGCTGCGTGACGTCCCGCCTGCGCCCCCGCCGGGGGACAGTAACTACACTATACACTACACTGACACTACACACACTAGCACTGTTGGTGCGGGCGCTGCCTGTGCACCGCTGCGTGACGTCACGCCTGCGCCCCCGCCGGGGGACAGTAACTACACTATACACTACACTTACACTACATAGCACACTTATACAAAAGCACTCACATTACACCGCACACTGAGGGCCTTATCACACTTGCGATTTGAAAGCGAAACGGACGCGCGATTTGTTCGTCGCGTGCCCGTAACCAATTCGCCGCGATTACAACGCCATCGCGGCGAGTTGGTTACGGGCACGCGACGAAAATGCCGCGCGTATGCTTCGCCTTCAAATCGCTTGTAAATCGCAAGTGTCATAAGGCCCTTACACCATACCACTCACATATGTATAGTACACTACATTGCTCACTAACTCCCTTATTCATAAACGTCTGCTAACTTAGCAATAAGACGGGAAGGGACGAACAATACTATAGAATAGAATATATATTTGTTGCATAAACACTACAGGAGCATTACATGAAAACATGTCGTAAGCGACACTGTCTTTTCAATACTTTTGAGAAATTAAATTAGTAAGCTGAGTTATGGCATAATAATAACATATCAAGGCTTTAAGATTGACAGTGTTTCCTAGCAGCTAGCATATTTTATTAGGGTAGCTACCATAGCGAGTCGTAAGCGACAAAAAGTAGATGTTTTCATGGAATGCTCCTACAAACAGCACCTTAATTAAAAGTACATCTTACTTAACGGTTTGTGAAGTTATGAAATGTTTATGAATAAGGGGGTTACACTATACCGCTCACTTACACAACATCCCACGCCGTCACTTACAATAGATCGCTCATTTACACTATTTCCCTCACTTACACTACAACGCTTACTTACACTAAAACGCACACCAACAATCAAGCGCAAAAAAAAATTAAGAATATGCTACGACGTTCTTATTGCACAGAATTAAAGTGCGCTGGGAGTTATTTTTCAGCATTTTATTTTTAAAATGCTGAAAAATAACTCCCAGCGCACCTTATTTTATCATTGACTCTACATTAAACTGTACGTAACATCACACGCCGTTCACTTACACTGTACATTAGATCGCTGATTTACACTGTATACCTCACTTACACTACAACGCTCACTTACACTAAACCGCACACTTACACTATCAACGCTCACATACAATACATTTTACAATCTTCACATAATCATTATTACGCGTGATATTTTCACAACAAAAGAAATAGGTAGCCAACAATTTAAATCCCTGTGCTTCGTAACCGATCTACTTAATAATGTAAAATATGTGTGGCTCTCTATATCATATAAAATAGTAGAAATGGTCACTCGTACATTGACTAAAAATGTTTCATTAATAAATAAATAATTATAAACTAGTATCCCTTTAATCATAAACTTTTCCCAATTTAGGAAGCCGATAAGTATCGTATGTCCCTTTCACTCTAACCCCCTTATTCATAAACGTTTGTTTGTCTGCAAGCTGCTAATAATTGTTTGTCCCTTTTGCTCTTATGGACACATTGTTATGATCGAAAGGGACAAATCATTATTAGCGGCTTGTTAAGTTAACAAACGTTTATGAATAGGGGGGTAAATCTTTTTGACGCCACGTCAAATAATTGTGACTCACATGCCACGTCAACACAATGTCGAAACTGAAATTGAATTTTAGTGTGTTAGTGTGTTATTCTTAGTCTACATGCGTGTAGGTCTATATTGCCATGTGGGCCAAGACTTATATAATGGTCTTTGGCATTGTACCTGCGGTGCCAATATATCAGTCGTTGGCGTGCAAAAGGTTAAAGACATATTAATAAAACCGAAAGTAAAACAATACATGGATTTGCTAAGGTAGGAAATGTTTATGTTTAAGGGGGTTAGATTCTACGTTTTGAAGTGAGTTTAAACTTATAATCGATCTGTTTTACCGTATCTCCTTTACAGCTTATTATCTAATAATAAGTCGTATGACTTCAGTTTTCTTATGAATTGTAACTTATGTATATGAAATGATGGTTCGACATTGAAAATATGTATGTGCTTTATAGAAAAAGAAAATATTATATATTTAACGTCGATTGTAATTGTAAATACTTAGATTTACATAATTATGTTTGTTTAAGTGAAGAGGCTAGCTCTTAAACGTGCAATCGTAACTTGTGTTCATATTTATAAAAATAACTTTATATTCTGATTGGTTTACTTGATATATCTTTTTTTATTTTACAGCCTTTATTATAATATTTATAATGTACCTATTGTTGTCTAAAACTTTGAACTTCCAATTGTTATGCCAAGACAAAAAATAAATACAAAATCGGTTTAATATTTTCACCATCGTAGGAAACGGGGGGAACCCACATACATTTACACTACCGTCTAAACCACTCTGCCACCAGGATGCTTAGCCAAATTGCCAAACGCTAACGCTTAGTAGCGTATCGTAATTTTCTCTCTGTCACTCTTTCATATTAGTGCGACAAAGACATTTAGCTGCCTTTCGTTTACGATTGACGATTAAGCGTTAGCGATTGGCTACTTGTCTAAGCACCCAGGACAGGGTCGATTTTCGAGGGTGTGAATTTTTTGGTATCAATTGTTGGTTAACGTAGTATGTCATCTTCGTATACTCGTATGACATCTACGAGCAATGTGTATAATATATGTAGTGTAACTACTTAAAAACAGTTGAAACATCACAAAATAATTTATTCCTGAAGCCATAGAGTTGATGTAAACTTTGTTTATACTTTACATGAACCTTATTTGTGTTAGGTGAATTGGTGATGTGTACTCTGTACAACCGACTTGTAAGTAGAGAATAAATAAAAAAAGTGTAATCGGAAAATTCATATTTTCCATGGACAACCAACTCTTTCAGCCTACATTTTTTTAATTTACTACTGACAAACTGGTTGGATAGAGTATAATAAATTATTTTTCTCAAACATGCAATGAAATATTGTTGTTATGCTCCTTATAGCTGCGAAGTATGACGTTTCAGGTGCGACTAGGACAAGAGGTCGTTAATGGAATTTAATACAAATCTTGAAGGCCTAGGCCGGCAAAGTGCTCTTTTTTAATTCCATTCCGCATAAATTTGAGGCACAGGCATCATGACATTCTGCCACTTTGCATATGAAAAATAAAACTTTGATGTTTTTGTTGTTTATTTCATTGCATGTTTGAGAAAAGCACTATACATATCTCAACCGGAAATATGGGGTTGCCTGCCTCAGACCTATCCGTAATTATGTCTTCGGCCGGCAACCCCTTTCGTCCCGGCTTCTATAGTAATGTACTATTTCGTATATTGTCACTGCTCCCCTATTTTGGCACAGAACCTATTCTATGCGCCAGAAGAAAACTAAAAAAAAAATATGGCTGACTCTCAATAGCATTTGTTGTCCTTGGCATACCTATATTGTGAAACACATTCGTAGATTTATTTTTACGTTATTACTAAAAAATATCAGGAATTTTAACTAATACAATGTTTGTAAACTCAAAGTTTTAAGTTGGTGATACTTAAGACCAAGATTGTGTTCTGAAAGTGCGTGATTATGGAATAATGCAAGTTTTTAGGTTTGTTTACATTTTTTTGCGTTTCCTACTGGCGCATGGTATAGTTAATTTTGTGATTACCTACCTACATTGCATTTTCTTTACTTAAGACCACAATTTAATAAAATGTTCAGCTATTGAGCAATACAAAGAAACGTAGGTAAAAGAGATGTAACTCCCTTGCAAATACTGTATTTTATTTTTAGCAACTGACGATTCCATTAATTGTTTCCATTAAAGTAATTACAAAACTACCCAGTAATAAAGTAAAATTTCCCTTTTATTTATTATATTTTAGTGTTTTATGCTTACGAATTTATATCTTTAAAGTATTTGTATGACAATTTCTGCTCGAAGTAGTTTATTTTGTATATTTTGTATTCGAAATCAGTTTAATGCTATAGAGTAATGTATAAGACTTAATTTAATGTATATTAGAGATTCAATCGTTATGTACATAACTGTGATGTTATTATTTAATGATAATGTTAATAATTATGAAATAAATATGCTGAGATATAATGTGCATTTATTATTAAACTTGAAATAAAACGTCTCCAATTTCGCATAGGTACGGTCGCCTCCATAAATATATTGACACCTATATTCAAATTTAAACATTCTTCTTCTAGTAATAAGTTCCAAAGTGTACGCATATTTATAGACGTGACTGTACTTATCGGCGACATTATCATAAACAGAATAACCGTTAACAAAATGTTTAAAAGTAGGCATAGTATTTGAAAAGTGGAATTTTGTTTACATACATACAATTCACATCACCATCATCAGCCTATGATAGTCCACTGCTGGACGTAGGCCTCTCCTATTAACTATGCGTATAGACGCATTAGGAGGTAAATGCCCATAACCGCCACGCTGGGCAAGCGGATTGGCGATCGCAGGAATGTGTCCACTATGATGACGCTGCTGCCCATCATCAATCTTTGATAAAATAATGGCCAGTGACAATTCAATCCCTTAGTCGACTCTTACGACACCCGCAGAAGGAGTTGAGGTGGTGACGAATGCATTCTTACTATTACTATCACGGAGACCTCTATTATTATTAATTAAGTCTAGAATAAAATCTCAAGAACAAGGATCGGACAAACGCCCGTCATTATGAAAACATAACCCTGTTCCGTACAGTAGAGACTTCAGTATCTATTATGTTAACATATTTTATTTTGTAAGATGTTTTTTTTAATAACACTAGCTAAGTATTTATTTAGGAGTTCGCAACTCCTTCTTATTTGGATAAAAAAAACTGTAAAATCTGTCTATGTCTGTCTATGTCTATATATTGAATTTTTATATATGTGTGACTGATATACCCGAAGACCATGAACTCTAGATACTTTTTGTGTTTTAGTGTTATTAAAAAATATCTTACAAAATAAATATTTGTTAACATCATTTAGATACCTAAGGAAGTGTACTGTACGGAACAGGGTTATGTTTACGAAATGATACGGGCGTTTGTCCATTCCTTGCTCAAGAATCTTGTTTGTCACTCCACTCTAATTAAGGCGTAAATGGATGGCAGATACAGATGTTCGCAATTTACGATTTTCTGTTCGTGGCATTCAGTACCAACCAAAAATAAGTCCACCTGAGTTTCTTACTGGTTTCATCTCAGGAACGGTGTAGGGTTAAAAGTAGATTTTTTTTCTCTCTTGATAGTGTCAGTGTCAGACTATTCGAAAATGCTTATTAATAAGCTTACTTGAATAAAGAATAGTTTGACTTTGACGAACACTCTGACAGCGACTTTTCGGAACCATTTTGTAATTCTGAGCATTTGGGAGTACTGAGTACAAACAACCAATTACAAAAAACTCAGGAACCATGTCAAAGTAACGTAGACAGACAGGTTGTAAGACACTTCAAACTACTTATCATTTTGACATAGTTCTAGAGTGGCTTAAGGTTCCAATTGGCTGGCCATACTTTAAAGCAATCGCAGCTGTATGGTTTTCTCACATTTAGAATATTGTGGTTGAAAAGTTTTATTTAAGCCTAAGTAAACTCGCCGCCAATAGCAATTGTATAAAATGGAAACAAATTATTCGAATAGGTAGGTACCAAATATCCATATGACTAATTTTACCGTGTCAATGGTTTAAGGGCGTTTGTTGAAATCACCTTGTTATTTAATTCGGACATGTTTGGGCTTGTTCTACTCAGGATCACGAGCTCTTTCGATTCTAATGAGGGAAAAAAATGTTCCATAATGTTTTTTTCCATTACGATACCGTTTTGGAAGGAATGAAAACTGTATGAAAATTATGGGACATATTTTTTCTACTAACAAAATCGAATGAGCTCGTGATTCTGAATCGAATAAGCCTTACCTTGACCAAATTAAATAACAAGGTGATTTCAACAACGGTTCGTGAAATTATTATTATTATTATTAAGAGCCTGTACTGTCCCACTGCAGGGCAAAGGCCTCCCTCAAATTCTTCCACGTATCCCTATTCCCTGAAGTCTCCCACCAGTCCTTGTCAAAGACGTCAAGCTCGTCACGCCATCTCTGGTGCGGTCTACCGCGACGCCTTACGAGTTGTGGCACCCACTGTGTGGTTAACTTAGCCCACAGGTCATCCGTCGTCTGTCGGTTCGTGAAAATGCCCTTAAAACAAAGATGTGGTAAGAGTTGGGTAAGCGAACCGTACCTATCGTATTTGACGAAGTAGAAAGAAATAGACTAATAAAGGCTGACATCAGGGTCGTGGAGCAAGAGTGAACGGGGTAGGTACTAGGGACGATCAGCAACTTTCACTATGGGGACAACCTAGAATTCGCGAAAAAATATCTCCTAATGATTTGTTAATTGAGCCTTAATAGATAGTTAAGTATAATCTTAGGTTACCATTTCATACAAGGGGGCAAAGTTGTTGTTTAACTGTCGTGCCAATATTGAGACCTGAGGCAGCGATAGATTCCAAAATTGAGCCACGAGCGTAGCGATTGCTTCGAAAACTGGAATCTTGAGCATTGCGAAGGTCTAAAGGCAAGAGAGTTGAACAAACTTTGCCGCCAAGTGTAATACAACTTTTTTCCCCTTACTTTCGCGAGGAAATATGATTACAAATCAAATTCCAATGTAAATTCCAATAAAAATAAAAACATTTAAAACTCAATGTCGAAACGTATCGTAGAGGGAAGTTACTCCAGGATGCTTAGCCAAGTTGCCAATCGCTAGCGCTTGCTAGCGCATCGTCGTTTTCCCTCTCTGTCACTCCTTCATATTAGTGCGACAAAGAGGGAAAACTACGTTGCGCTAGCAGGCGCTAGCGATTGGCAACTTGGCTAAGCACCCTGGTACTTAAATATAGCCAATGGCTTACAAAGTCACCAATGAGAATTGATTAATTTAACATGTGAGCTCCGATACTACGGTCATATAGATCCACTTATACTAGGCAGTAGTGGGCCATAGGAATTAGAGCAAAGTCAATTTACTTTGCCTCACGTGTGAATAAGATGCGTTTTTATCCGTTCGTATTAAAGGATAAAAGAGCGCTTTACGAGTTAGTGAGGGGAAGACGATTTTAACGGATTATGACGCTTACATAATCATCCCGACGTTTCAAACACTTTACAGGGTTCGTGGTCTAGGGGTGAGATAGAATATAGAGTTTTTTTTACCACAAGGTTTGTTTACATTATTCACAATTTCTATTGGCGACTAACTTTACCAATATTCCGATTCGTGAAACCTTTCAGAGTAGGTAATTGGAGGATTATAATTTTATAGCCAGCAGTAACTGGCAATTGGAACTAATTGGTTTACCTGAACTAACAAAAGGTTCCACACACGATCTCGCCATGATGAAGAACCCGTTCCTTCTGTCGCTGCTCTTCCTTCTGGTCAGGAGTGAAGAGTTGGAGACCAATCGGATGGTAGGCGTGGACACTGCGCATAGTGTGAAGATTGATAAAGATACTATTATCACTCGGAACTTGAAGCTGGAGAGACGAAATAAAGGGCCGGATGGTAAGTTAATATTAATGAGTTACCAGTTTATGTATAAATAGGTCCATTTTTTTTGTTTATAGTATTTGTTGGATATAATAATGACAGCTAAATGTTAGAATAATGTATCCGTTAGATAAATGTTAGGTATCCTTTTCTTTCATATGACTGGGAAAAATTACAGTAATTATTACCATCCTTTTCCCAAGCATTATAAAAGGTAACTAAAAAGGTCCACACTCAGCTTCATGCCGAGGGACACTTGAGAACCCTGGCGCTGGTATTCCATGGGGACCCTTGAAATTGGGTTATAAAATGTACGGTTAAGTTACTCTATTATTGATTTTTTTATGACTACACCAATCACTTGAAGTGTCTCTGACCATTCTTTGACAGAAGATTAATGATGGGCAGCAGCGTCATCAATCAGAGTGGACACATTACTGCGATTGCCAATCTGCTTACCCAGCGTGGCTATTATGGGCATTTGCCTTTTAAATTTTTATTTTTTTATTTATTTAAAAGGTACATAAAACAGACAGTAATCCATTTGACATACAATTAGAATCTTAAAGCCAGATTACAGTCCAAAAGAATATGTACACAACATGGCTATGATATCAGTTATAATTTAGAAAACATATACACATTATATATACTTATATGCACATATATGCATTACATAGAGATATCTTCATATATATATATATATATATATATACATACAAACAAAGACTACAACATTATTTTTAGTTACTTAAAAACTAAATTAAAGTTAGTTACAATTATTATTTTTAATGCGTCTATATGCAAAGTTAATAGGAGAGGCCTACGTCCAGCAGATAGGCTGATCATGTAACACCAATCACTCGATAATTTCATCAGCATAACCTTTTCCGACAGCAAACAGTCAAAAAATCAAAGCATCACCTGACGCCGAACCAGACTGGTCCTACAGCCCAATACCCGGAGACGTCGCCCCCTACGTGCTGCAGTTCAAGCAGAACATGTCAGAGTGCCTCAAGGAGGTGCAGGCCAAAGACAAGAGGACGGTGAAGAGGTTGTCCCCGAAGACCGAGTCGCCGGTCAATGGGGAGTGCCTGATAGCTTGTGTGCTCAAACGGAACCAGGTTATAGATAATGGGAAGATTGTTAAAGGTGAGACGGGAGAACGATAGCCGTGTGGTGACGGCAGTAAGATTACATTACAGTCTAGATCTAATTGGATGGATAATGGAATTTCAGTTGTAATATCTCCATTAGCATGTCACTTTTTTCAGTGTTAAAAGAGTAACATGATAATTTGAATTAGGCTTTAAATTTTAGAACGACTAATTTGTTACTGCCCCGACTATTCGCTCGGGTGTCGTAAGAGCCGACTATTGCCCAGCGTAGCGATTATGTGCATTTACCTCCTGCTGCTTCTAACTATACATAGTTAATAAGAGAGACGGGAGAAAGACGAAAGTGGTCGCTTGAAGTACCGTAAGTTATTGGGGTGGTGACAAAGTGGTAGACATATCTTCGGAGACGTCGCCTCTACGTGCTGCAGTTCAAACAGAACATGTCTGAGTGCCTCAAGGAGGTGCAGGCCAAAGACAAGAGACCAGTGAAGAGGTTGTCCCCGAAGACCGAGTCGCCGGTCAATGGAGAGTGCCTGATAGCTTGTGTGCTGAAACGGAACCAGGTTATTGATAATGGGAAGATTGTTAAAGGTGAGACTGTAATAGAAAAGATGAGATGAGATATCTCAATAGGTACTTAAAGTTGCAAATGTCTAAGAATGAACATTTACCAGTTTAGAAATGAGCCTTATTAGGGTTCCGTAGCCAAAATGGCAAAAACGGAACCCTTATAGATTCGTCATGTCCGTCTTTCACAGACTATAAATTTTACAGTAATGAAATTTGGATAGAATATGTGTTGTATGAACCGCTACATGATTATGATACTATATTGTAAAAAAAAACATTGGAGTGGGGGGCCTCCATACATGTAACTGAGGGATAGAAAAAAAAATTAGTTGTATACAGTGTGTAAATCTAATACGGGCGATCAATTAAACCAGGCATGGGATTCATTAGTGTAATCATGGATTACAAGGTTTTTTTAACGTTACTCTTAATTTAAACCCCACAGAATTTTTTTAAGATTATCGGAGCAGCAATGTAGGTACGAACATTTGTTATTGTTGATATGTCAGTTATGTCATCTGCTTTTGAAATTAGCTGTCAACGAGTGCTTAACCCGCGTATGTTGCTCTACATTGCGCGCCGAATTATTTTGTATGGAAAATTTTGTTGCTCTAATTTTAAGTAAAAGTTATTTAAATGTACTTATTATGTCGTAAACTAACACCCGTTAAGAGCTTCGCCCGTATTAGACTTACACCCTGTATAAGCGTGTGTGGTATTAATAGAAAGATCTTTGAAAATAATATGAAGGTTTATAAATTTAATCTCATTTTTAGCAAATCGTTTTCAAGATATCAGCTCTCAAAGTCTGAAAAATGTGTCCCCCTCTATTTTTTAAACTACGCGATATAAAATTCTAAAAAAAATATTTGTTACGCACATTAATAAACTCTATCAACGATTTTTGGTTTCATTAAATTATCTCTTATAGTTTTTAAGGTAGGTTGATTTAACTGTAATTTTTTAATGATAAATTGATAATGGTACGGAACCCTTCGTGCGCGAGTCCGACTCGCACTTGGCCGGTTTATTATTATACAGGGCGTCCCAAAGTTATGGGACATGAAGGGGAAATACCTGAAATATCGTAGATAGTGTATTTTGCTGAAAGAAGACTTAATACTATTTTTAAAGTTTAGTAATAGTGCATTCAAAGTTTTTCATAAAATTACTTGCTTCACCCGGAAATCGAACCAACTACAATTTTTTTCGAATTATGAACCAAACTTGTTTGGTTATTCTTTTAGTTTTAGATACTATGTTTCTTAAGAAAAATTGTTATTTTTTATCCATTCTTTCGATTGACATCGTAAAATTGCGGAAAATTTTTTTTTCGTATTATAATACGAAACCTACTATAGTATAATATATAATATAATAATAAAATAAAGTCGTATAAAAAATAAAATAAAGTCTCAGCAAAATATCCTATCTACGATATTGAAGGTACCATCCCCTTCATGTCCCATAACTTTGGGACGCCCTGTATATGACGTCAAGACTATCGGAAAAATGGTGAGTCTTCCCCTCATATTAATAAGGATTAATCTATGACTGTCAAAAGTTTATTCTTAGAAATCGGCAATTATAGTTGAAAGTGACCCACGGGTGGCAGTAAGTTCGTTCACGGTGATGACAAATGTGGGTATTCTTGTGATACATTATTTTGTCACCACTTTCAACTCGTCTCATGGGTGTTGTAAGAGTCGACTATGGGGTTGTAGTGTGACTTTGACTTACCATCCATTTATTCAAGATTCATGATGACATCGTTAAATTTAAAGCAAGGGTTCCAAATGGTTGACTGTACAGTCAAAGGCAAAATGATGTATGTATATAAGAAATATCAAAAAAAAATTCATAGTACTCTTTAATTCTGTGTAATATG
This sequence comes from Thaumatotibia leucotreta, assembly GCA_025490895.1. NCBI lineage: Eukaryota > Metazoa > Arthropoda > Insecta > Lepidoptera > Tortricidae > Thaumatotibia > Thaumatotibia leucotreta. The sequence continues at coordinate 10,569 of JALPQI010001315.1, read as the reverse complement.
AACGCGTTAACATAATTATAAGAGGATTATTTCGATACATATTTGTGCACTTGACTGTACCTACGATGTCTATGGTCATCATAGTGGACACCGTACTGCAATAACCAATCTGCTTGCCCAGTGTGGTGATTATGGGTATTACCTCCTAATTCATACGCATATGTAGGTAAAATAACAGGAGAGGCTACGTCAAGCAGTGGACTAATATTATTATACAGATTGTACAGGCTGGTGATGTTTTCATTGAGCTCACCATGTGAAGATCAACTTGTGTAAGATTTTCTCATGACATTTACATTCCAGCAAACCTAATCTCGCTCGTAAGCAAGTTCTACGCCAAGGACACGCGAATGATGAAGAAGCTCGACAAGAACTTGGACCGATGTATCGAGATGAGCGCGAAGTTGCGAGACGAGTGTGCGCTCGCGGCCGCTCTCAACTCTTGCACCAACGATCTCATGGTCGCCAACAAGCATAAGATATCTGTTAATTATTAAAGTTCTCCAATTTATGAGTTTTATTTTGGATTGTTACGATACCTTCCCTTCTTCCGGAAGGAGCCGAAGGGAAACGAAGCTCCTGGAAGCGAGCGAAGGTTGAAAGCCGAGCTCCGAGTAGGGCCGAAGACCGATCGAACTTTTTTTTAGGAAATATTGGTCAGCCTCCGTAGTTTAGAGAGATGAGTGCGGCATCTGGTTAGACAAGCCCCCATCAGGGTTTCATAAAATCCTGTATAAACTGCTAGAACAACTTAGAAGAATGCGTTCATTGGTAGCGGACATTTTTTCTTCACTGTTTCTGGAAGCGAGCGAAGGCAAGGCGTGAAAGCCGCGAAGGCTGAAAGGCCAATCGAACTTTTTTTTAGGTAGGTGGTAGGCTTAGCGGAATAAGTTCATTGGTAACTCAAAACGCATGTTCTGTTATGCCCTTTGGTTGGCTGGTAGAGAACAACTTAAGGCATTAACTTGGACAGATGCATCGAGATGAGCGCGAAATTGCCAGACGAGTGTGCGCTCGCGGCCGCTCTCAACTCCTGCACCAATGACCTTATGGTCGCCAACAAGCATAAGATATCTGTTAATTATTAAAGTTCTCCAATTTATGAGTTTTATTTTGGAGTGTTAGAGTACCTTCCCTTCTTTCTACACTGTTTCTGGAAACGAGCGAGGGTTGAAAGCCGAACTCCGAGTAGTGCCGAAGGCCAATTTATATTTTTTTTAGTATATCGGTAGGTAGGTGGGTAGTTTAGCCGGATCACCGGCCACCTTGGTTTTTTGCCTTATTCATACTAAGTAATAATCAGAGATCGGATAAATCGTCGATTGTAATATGAATTAATGTAACCACCAAAATGACGAAATTGAGTTAAGTATACCGTTCGACTGCAAATTTCCTGCTCTATCGAACGGTGTATATAAAATATTGATATCTAGAAAAAAATGTCGAATACGTTAACAAAAACTTTGCCATTTTATTAGATTTCTACGTATTTTATTAACGTATGTAAAGGTTTCCAAAAATCATAGACAAAAATTTTTTAACGTAAGTACGAATTTGTAAGTTCAAAACATGTCTTTCCTAATGTACTCACCATATTTTTAAAAACGTCACTGCTGTAAGCGCCGTCTGTATTGTATGGCTCATAAGCAATTCGTTTTCAATTTGTGAGTTACACTAAATTCCGAAATCCACTTTTGATGATTTTCATTGATTTGTTAACGTATCTACAATTATTTTTTTTTTAATATTTAACGTAAGCACCAGCCATTTCCTGGACTATAAGTGAGGTCGCAGTTAGAAACTGTCTATCAAATAGACCTCTCAAAAATAAAACAAACAAGATAAACATCATTTCAATAGGACTAAAAAGATACAACATACTTTATAAAAGTCCATTTCGTTTTTTGGCCCTCCTGAAAAGTCGTCATTTGGTGGTTACATTAATTCATATTACAACTGACGAAATGTGCGTCATTGTTCGCAATAATATGGACATGACTCCGAAATTGATTTAATAGTTATTCATTTAATCATTTTCAGATTTATCATTAGCAGAAAACAGGAATCAGAATTACCTTTTTGACACCGGTTACTATGAAAACCTTTGTGAAAAGACCCCTCAAAGCTTCGAAATCAAATTTCAAGAAATTATTCGCTTAATTATTAATTCAATGAAATTTGGTGCCTTGTCCATATTATTGCGAACAATGACGCACATTTGTCCGATCCCTGGTAATAATATAAAGCGTTGGGTGGCCGACAACTAAATTTATCTGGCCGAAAACCACCTAAACTAGATGTTTGTTTGTCAGCCTCCGTAGCTTAAAGAGAAGGGAGCGGTCTCTGCGCCCCTACCACGAAGTGCCACGAACTATGAAATCCGCAAATTGCGGGGATTTTTCTCTGTCACTCTAATGAGGCCTTCGTTGGAATGACAGAGACAAATCCCCGAAATTTACGAACTTCGGTGTTCGCGGTAGCAGGCTTGGTTAGACAAGCCCCACAGTTTCAAAAAATCCTGAGTACCTACACACCTGCTAGAGGAATGAGTTTATTTCTAACTCAAAACGTACGTTATGTTATGCCCTATGGTTGGCTGGTTATTTTATGTTTTGGAGGGCTCGGCCGGAATCGAGCGGGCTATCGAGCATTTGATGTGCTCATTCACCCCATTTCTCGTTATTGGAGCTGCATGTTAATGTCCCAGCTGCGATCCCCCATAACTTCGATCAAGCCTACTTGTTTTCTTGCTGCGGTAGGACGTTCCTGAGTTTTTCCTCCTCCAACCTATCCCTGCCAAACACATTAGAGAATGTTTAAGAACTAACTTGAACAGATGTATCGATTGCATTGACTTATGATACGATAGTATTTTATACTGGAATCTATTGTTTTATTGTTAAAAACTGCACCTAGGCATACCTAGGTCAAGGGTGAGGGGGGGGGGGGGGGTACAAGTGCCCCAATTGCTGCTCCCCCCCTTGGATCCGCGCTTTAACCTAGTTAGTCTCAGATGCATCCAGGGACGGGGGGCTACATTCAGCAACAAAAACACAATATCAATATCTCAGCAACGGACTCGCGCGCTTATAGTTCTCTAGAACGAGCGAGGCCAATCAATATTATTTCAATATAATTGTGATGCATGTGCATTGACTTGCATTTAATTTATTGATTTTTGGTCACCTGCACATGCGTATTGCAGCCTGTGGGCTATATTTGGTAGTCCATAAAATTTTGTACCTTCGTAATATTGGATAAGAAACACAGTTCATTGGTTATTTATTGTAGATACGGTATTACCTAACACTCCCAACAGCCTTCCCGGATGTAGGTGATCAAGCGACGCCCTTCATTTGCCGACTGGTCTCGTCTTCTGTTGGTCGCTTGTCTTAGTTAGAAAAATCCGTCATATTTGTAATTTTTTGTCTTTCAATTTGAATTTGTGTACAGTATATCTAAACGTGAAAGTGATTTGAATACAATAATTGATTTCGTTGAGACTGAGGAAATAGTTTTTTTCATTTTTTAACAAATTTTCTCCTGTTGGTTTTGGCATTTTAATTGTGTTGTGGTCTTCTTGGTAAAATTATGTCTCTTAAGGTTGTTAAAAGGTCCACAGTCGGGAAAATCGGTCGTTTGTATTTTGTTGTCGTTCAATTTGAATAGGTACTTTTAACCGTGAAAGTGATTTGAATATTATAGGCAGTTGATTTCGTTGTGACTGAGGAAATACTTTTGAATGACCAAAATTACTCCCAATATATTCCGCATTTTATTTGCGCCGTTTTAGCAGTCGTTGTCTATTTTGTAAGATTGTCTTAGGGTTTTTTTTAGATTCAACATGATTAAGGTCGTTCGGTCGATGCATTTATTTTAAAAATAAGGGTTTGTGTTGTTCAAAACTAGAATCTTAGGGTATGGCAAACTTATAGCCGGAAAGTGATAGATCACTTTTTATTGACTGTATTTAAGATCCATTACATTCATCGCTGGTTGTTGAAAATGTCTAATCCCATCGTTTATTAAGACATTTGGTTCAAATTGTAGTGTAGGAAAGGTGCCTTTTATTAAATAAAGATTACAATTACGAGTATGTGTTAGAAATATATTTTCTCAAACATGCAATCGAAACCGACCACGTCGTCTAATACCGCTTTTTCAAAGTAAAAATTTACAACTTTCAAACAGGTCAATCTTAAAAAAAAATGAGGTGTCGTATGTGACTTTTGTTGTGTTTCAAAGACTTAATTATGTAGTTGACTTATAATTTCTTAGAAAGAAGATACATTTTTTTGTTTCATTTCATTGCATGTTTGAGAAAAGCATTATACATACCTCGGCCATGAAGAGACGGGTTGCCGTCCGAATACTATCCGGCCTCGCTTCGCTCGGCCGTCTACATATATTCGGCCGGCAACCAGTCACTTCCCGGCCTCGGTAGTAATGTACTATTGTAAGTAGGTACGTACTTCGGGAGTATATTTTTAACACATGGCTAGAAAGAAATTTCCGCTACAATGTAGTTGGAAGTCTCTTTCTAACAGATAAATAGAAAATGTATAACTTTTATAATATCTATTGCAACCTTTATGAAATCAGGGGGGTTACGATGACGTACTGATGCGATTCAGTTTAGGTCCAGAGAAAGTGACAAGGCTATACGAGTCGTATATCTCTGTCCCTTCCCCTGAACCTAAACTAAACCGGTCTTTTTTTGTAAAACCGGATTTTGATGTTAATGTGGTGTCGTATCGTGGAGACATTTTAGTTAATTTTTAGGTACTTCGTATGCCCTCAACGTTGCATCATAAACATTCTTTTCCAAATGCCCATTGTTTGCTCTCTCTGCCTCTTCTAGCAAGAGTATAGAAGAAGTATGTCAGGTGGTTTGTGCGCTCTATTCTCTCTGTGTCTCTTCTGGCAAGAATCTCAATTATGTCAGGCGGTTTGTGCGCTCTATTCTCTTTGTGTCTCTTCTGGCAAGAGTCGCAAGTATGCCAGGCGGTTTGTGCGCTCTATTCTCTCCGTGTCTCTTCTGGCAATAGTCGCAAGTATGTCAGGCGGTTTGTGTGCTCTATTCTCTCTGTGTCTCTTCTGGCAAGAGTCGCAAGTATGCCAGGCGGTTTGTGCGCTCTATTCTCTCTGTGTTTCTTCTGGCAAGAGTCGCAAGTATGCCAGGCGGTTTGTGCGCTCTATTCGCTCTGTCTCTTCTGGCAAGAGTCTTAATTATGTCAGGCGGTTTGTGCGCTCTATTTTCTCTATTACCATATGGTAATACGTAACTCACAAAGGTACTTTTAGCATGTCTGTGATGTTGATTGATCAATGATTTTGGGTTTAACTTAATTATGGTAAGACGCCAATATTAAACATTCGGTCCCTAGCCGTGTGCCGATGTGTCCCTCGCAAGGTCTTAGTAGTTATTTTAACTACTGTGAAGATTATTAAACAAAAACGAACAAATACAATAAAGCAGGGAACTATGACGCCGACCACCATTAGTAGGTGCTTTGGCGACGTGCCGTTATGCTTTATACCGGCTATTGACAAACCTACGAGAAATAAAACCTGCCTTGATCTTTTTTTTGTGAGGTCGGTGAAAGATTTTTAAGATCTGGCAAAAGTCACAAGTATGTCAGGCGGTTTGTGCATTCTGCTTTCTCTGTGTCTCTTCTGACAAGAGTCGCCAGTATGTCAGGCGGTGTGTGCGCTCCATTCTCTCTGTATCAAATGATAATACGTAATTCACAAAGGTACCTTTAGCATGTCTGTGACGTTAATTTTTGGGTTAATGCATGGTGCCGAGTAAAGGAGTATGTACCCCGCCTCGTTAGATAAGGGATTTAAACCCCAATGTGGGCTAAACTTAATTATGGTAAGAGGTATGTAACACGCGCAACAGGCGCCAATATTAACTACTGATATTATTGTGAACATTCGGTCTCTAGCCGTGTGTGCCTCGTAAGGTTTGAGCGCTCTATTCTCACTCTGTCTCTTCTGGCAAGAGTCGCAAGTATGTCAAGCGGTTTGTGCGCTCTAATCTCTCTGTGTCTCTTCTGGCAAGAGTCGCAAGTATGTCAGAAGGTTTGTGCTCTCTATTGTCTCTGTATCATATGGTAATACGTAATTCACAAAGGTACTTTTAGCATGTCTGTGATGTTGATTGATCAATGATTTTGGGCTTAACTTAACTATGGTAAGACGCCAATATTAAACATTCGGTCTCTAGCCGTGTGCCGATGTGTCCCTCGTAAGGTCTTAATTGTGTTTCTAACTACTGTGAAGATTATTATACAAAAACGAACAAATACAATAAAGCAGGGAACTATGACGCCGACCATCATCAGTAGGTGCTTTGGCGACGTGCCGTTAGGCTTTATACCGGGTATTGACAAACCTACGAGAAATAACACCTGCCTTGATCTTTTTTTTGTGAGGTCGATGAAAGATTTTGCAAGATCTGGCAAAAGTCACAAGTATGTCAGGCGGTTTGTGCATTCTGCTTTCTCTGTGTCTCTTCTGGCAAGAGTCGCCAGTATGTCACGCGGTGTGTGCGCTCGATTCTCTCTGTATCAAATGGTAATACGTAATTCACAAAGGTACCTTTAGCATGTCTGTGACGTAAAATATTGGGTTAATGCATGGTGCCCAGTAAAAGAGTATGTACCCCGCCATATTAGCTAAGGGATTTAAACCCCATTGTTGGTTTAACTTAATTATGGTAAGAGGTATGTAACACGCCCAACAGGCGCCAATATTAACTACTGATTTTATTATGAACATTCGGTCTCTAGCCGTGTGCCGATGTGTGCCTCGTAAGGTTTGTGCGCTCTATTCTCTCTGTGTCTCTTCTGGTAAGAGTCGCAAGTATGTCAGGCGGTTTGTGCGCTCTATTCTCTCTGTGTCTCTTCTGGCAAGAGTCGCAAGTATGTCAGGCGGTTTGTGCGGTCTATTCTCTCTGTGTCTCTTCTGGCAAGAGTCGCAAGTATGTCAGGCGGTTTGTGCGCTCTATTCTCTCAGTGTCTCTTCTGGCAAGAGTCGCAAGTATGTCAGGCAGTTTGTGCGCTCTATTCTGTCTGTGTCTCTTCTGGCAAGAGTCTCAATTATGTCAGGCGGTTTGTGCGGTCTATTCTCTCTGTGTCTCTTCTGGCAAGAGTCACAAGTATGTCAGACAGTTTGTGCGCACTATTCTTTCTGTATCAAATGATAATACGTAATTCACAAAGGTACCCTTAGCATGTCTATGTAAAGTAAATTATTGGGTTTATGCATGGTGCCGAGTAAAGGAGTATGTACTGTGCCTCGTTAGCAAAGGGATTTAAACCCCATTGTGGGTTTAACTTAATTATGGTAAGAGGTATGTAACACGCCCAACAGGCGCCAATATTAATTATTGATATTATTATGAACATTCGGTCTCTAGCCGTGTGCTGATGTGTGCCTCGTAAGGTTTGTGCGCCTTATTCTCTCTGTGTCTCTCCTTGTAAGAGTCATAAGGTATGTCAGGCGGTTTGTGCGGTGCATTGTGCAGTGTAGGTGGAGTAAATAATACCAACGTAGTCGGTTAAATACTGAACATTTATTTAGGGAAAATAGGGTTTTTATAGTAGTAAATGCAAGGTCATATCACATGCGTGACATTTACCTTATCGGAATGTTTACAGTGAGGGGTGAGTGTTGGTTGTTTACACCACCTCAACTTACATATATGGAAGAAATCTGATATGCCTTTTTGATTAATTAAATATATTTTCTATTTTCTAAATGTCATGTGACGTCACGTCACATTACACCTACACTACAAGCAAGTAAGTCGCAAGTATGTCAGGCGGTTTGTGCACTCTAATCTCTCTGTGTCTCTTCTGGCAAGAGTCGCAAGTATGTCAGGCGGTTCGTGCGCTCTACTCTCGCTGTGTCTCTTCTGGCAAGAGTTTCAATTATGTCAGGCGGTTTGTGAGCTCTATTCTCTCAGTGTCTTTTCTGGCAAGAGTCACAATTATGTCAGGCGGTTTGTGCGGTCTATTCTCTCTGTGTCTCTTCTGGCAAGAGTCGCAAGTATGTCAGGCGGTTTGTGCGCTCTACTTTCGCTGTGTCTCTTCTGGCAAGAGTCGCAAGTATGTCAGGCGGTTTGTGCGCTCCATTCTGTCTGTGTCTCTTCTGGCAAGAGTCTCAATTATGTCAGGCGGTTTGTGCGCTCTATTCTCTCTGTATCAAATGGTAATACGTAATTCACAAAGGTACCTTTAGCATGTCTGTGTAACGTAAATTATTGGGTTAATTTTTGGGTTTGTGCGCTCTATTCTCTCTGTGTCTCTTCTGGCAAGAGTCGCAAGTATGTCAGGCGGTTTATGCGCTCTATTCTCTCTCTGTCTCTTCTGGCAAAAGTCGCAAGTATGTCAGGCGGTTTGTGCGATCTATACTCTCTCTGTCTCTTCTGGCAAGAGCCGCAAGTATGTCAGGCGGTTTGTGCGCTCTATTCGCTCTGTGTCTCTTCTCGCAAGAGTCGCAAGTACGTCAGGCGGTTTGTGCGCTCTATTCTCTCTGTATCAAATGGTAATACGTAATTCACAAAGGTACTTTTAGCATGTCTGTGTAACGTTAATTATTGGGTTTATGCATGGTGCCGAGTAAAAGAGTATGTACCCCGTCTCGTTAGCTAAGGGATTTAAACCCCATTGTGTGTTTAACTTAATTATGGTAAGAGGTATGTAACACGCCCAACAGGCGCCAATATTAACCACTGATATTATTATGAACATTCGGTCTCTAGCCGTGTGCCGATGTGTGCCTCGTATGGTTTGAGCGCTCTATTCTCACTCGGTCTCTTCCGGCAAAAGTCGCAAGTATGTCAGGCGGTTTGTGCGCTCTATTCTCTCTGTGTCTCTTCTGGCAAAAGTCGCAAGTATGTCAGGCTGTTTGTGCGCTCTTTTCTCTCTGTGTCTCTTCTGGCAAGAGTCGCAAGTATGTCAGGCGGTTTGTGCGCTCTATTCCCTCTGTGTCTCTTCTGGCAAGAGTCGCAAGTATATCAGGTGATTTGTGCGGTCTAACCTCTCTCTCTCTCTCTTCTGGCAAGAGTCGCAAGTATGTCAGACGGTTTGTTCGCTCTATTTTTTCTGTATGATATGGTAATACGTAATTCACAAAGGTACTTTTAGTATGTCTGTGATGTTGATTGATCAATGATTTTGGGTTTCACTTAATTATGGTAAGACGCCAATATTTAACATTCGGTCTCTAGCCTAGTGCCGATGTGTCCCTCGTTAGGTCTTACTTGTGTTTCTAACTACTGTGAAGATTATTAAACAAAAACGAACAAATACAATAAAGCAGGGAACTATGACCGCGGCCACAATCAGTAGTTGTTTTGGAGACCTGACGTTAGGCTTTAAACCGGCTGTTGACAAACTTACGAGAAATAACACCTGCCGTTGATCATTTCTTGAGTTGTTTTGTGAGGTCGGTGAAAGATTTTGCATGATCTGGCAAAAGCTGCAATTATGTCAGGCGGTTTGTGCGCTCTTTTCTCTCTGTGTCTCTTCTGGCAAGAGTCTCAATCATGTCAGGCGGTTTGTGCGGTCTATTCTCTCTGTATCTCTTCTGGCAAGAATCGCAAGTATGTCAGATGGTTGTGCACTCTATTCTCTCTGCGTCTCTTCTGGCAAAAGTCACAAGTATATTAGACAGTTTTTGCGCTCTATTCTCTCTGTATCAAATGGCAATACGTAATTCACAAAGGTACCTTTAGCATGTCTGTGTAACGTAAATTATTGGGTTAATGCATAGTGCCGAGTAAAAGAGTGTGTACCCTGCCTCGTTAGCTAAGGGATTTAAACCCCATTGTGGATTTAACTTAATTATGGTAAGAGGTATGTCAACACGGCCCAACAGGCGCCAATATTAACTACTGATATTATTATGAACAATTCGGTCTCTAGCCGTGTGCCGATGTGTGCCTCGTAAGGTTTGAGCGCTCTTTTCTCACTCTGTCTCTTCTGGCTAAAGTCGCAAGAATGTCAGGCGTTTTGTGCGCTCTATTCTCTCTGTGTCTCTTTCTGGCAAGAGTCGCAAGTTATGTCAGAGCGGTTTGTTCGCTCTATTCTCTCTGTATCAAATGATAACACGTAATTCACAAAGGTACTTTTAGCATGTCTGTGTAACGTAAATTATTGGGTTAATGCATGGTGCCGAGTAAAAGAGTATCTTCCCCCGCCTCGTTAGCTAAGGGATTTAAACCCCATTGTGGATTTAACTTAATTATGGTAAGAGGTATGTAACACGCCCAATAGGCGCCAATATTAAACTACTGATATTATTATGAACATTCGGTCTCTAGCCGTGTGCCGATGTGTGCCTCGTAAGGTTTGAGCGCTCTATTCTCTCTGTGTCTCTTCTGGCAAGAGTCGCAAGTATGTCAGGCGGTTTTATGCGCTCTATTCTCTCTGTGTCTCTTTTGGCAAGAGTCACAAGTATGTCAGGCGGTTTGTGCGGTCCATTCTCTCTGTGTCTCTTGTGGCAAGAGTAGCAAGTATGTCAAGCGGTTTGTGCGATCTATTCTCTCTGTGTCTC